>NDGN011554518.1:0-18198 GCA_002564285.1 Tympanoctomys barrerae | reverse complement strand
AAAAAAATAAATAAATCCATATTAAAAAAAAACTATGACTGCTTAGAAAGATGTTTCACCTTTTAAAAACTAATAACAAAGATGACAAAACGCTTCATTCTACCACAAACTGATTTTGAAACCCTCTTTAATGCTCATTTTGCAATCACAGGAGATGCAGCTCAGAGACACTGCTGCTCACTGTGACAAGAGGTTCCAAAGGAGATGAATGAGATCATCCTATTGATAAGGTCACAATCGATCTAAAGCAGACCTTTTTTAAATTAGCAAAATGTTGCAGCACTTTAGTAAGCGTCACCAACATCCCTTTCCATGAAAAATGTACCAGCTTATGGAAAAATCTAATTTTGTAAATTAAAAATTTATCTCATGACAAAAAAGTGGTGCTACTCCTATTTTTTTATTATTATTATTTCAGGGACATGGATTCTAAGGACACTGATTTTTTTTGTCTGATTTCAGCATAGGCCACACTTCTTAAATAAGTTGTATCTCCTAGTTAATGTCAATGTATATGACTAAAAGTGTCAGAAGAAAAGCTCAAAACATTGACACATACTAATCTTACATGTTGGTCTCATCAAAATGAAAACAACTCTGGCAATACAGAAAATGACTGCACTATAAATATGAGACCTTTTGAATTAATGTGAAGAAAGCATAACTAACTTTTCTTGGAAGGAAGAAAGTGGACAGCGAAGGAATCAGACAATGAAAGAATTGGCATAAAATTATCAAAAACAACCATCATGTGTTAAAAGCAGTCAATTTTTTTCTCTTTCAAGAAAAAAAAATCAGAAACTCTCACAGATATACATCTATATGGATGGATGGATAGAACTTTATTATTAGTGCCTTAAGAAAATGATTTCCAAAATGGAAATCCACTACAGAATTATCTGAGATACATGTTAAAAATTCAGACCTTTGGAATCCCTATGGGTATAACAAAGAACCTGCAATAATACTATGCTCCCCTGGGGACTACTTTGTACAACATAATTTCAGAAACACTGTTGTATAAGTACTTCACCATCCATTTCCCTTGCATCCTACATGGTCCTGGTAACATCTACCTTTCTTTCTAAAGACATACATAATAGTGATAAGAGTTCAGATAGACTAAAGGCACCAGCTTTATTTATACTATCTATGTCCACTTGTCTTTGGATGAATTACTAAAGCTGAGATCTACGTTCTGAAAAAAAGAAATTTTTAAGACATTATCAGTTACTTGAGGGATTAAACAAAATTTATATTAAATGTGACACATGGTACCACTAAAAGACAGCATAATTACTTCATTTCCCACAGTGACAATTACCTTGTTCTGCACCTGAGGTCCACAGAATATATCTCAAATGAGCAACCAATGAAAGAAATGGTCTATTCTGGAATGGTGTGCTCCTAACTCCCCAACATGGTGATTTGATGAAATTCTGAACAGTTTTTATTAATACATCACAAAATTAATTTTCTGGGGAAGGGCAAGAGCCTAACCAGACAATTTAGGAAAAAAAAAAACAAACCACTAAAGATAATACCTGGATTTTATCAGTTTTCAATTCAAAACTGATAGTTCTGGTAATTGGCAGATTTCCTAACTAATGTTAGGACATAATTTGCCACCTTGAGGACTTAAGACCAAGTCCTAAAAATTTGCATGGCTTTTACTGACTTCTTGATTATTTTCCCTTTTTTCTTGTGCTTCTTCAACTTTTCAGCGTCACTGATTAAGATTCCTTATACCACAGGTACACAGTGAAGAGGACAAAGAGCCTTGGCTTTGTAAGTAATCCAGGTGAGGATCATGGAGACAGAGGCCCAGGAGGGCGCGAGTAAACAACACCTGGCTCCACAGACTGTGCTCTGCATCAGCCAATTAGTGTGATCAGGAGGTAGCATGCTGATGAACAGTTCTAACACTGGAATGGAGTGAAAGCAAAACACGATTACATGATTTTTTTTCCATTGGCTATAAAAAACTGGCTTCAGGCTAAATTACAAAAAATAATTGAGAGAAGGAATCCTTAATTCTTCTTTAGAGCATACACTTAGAAGCACATTATTATTATTATTATTTTCATTTGTGCATTTGGTACAGGGCCTCACTACACAGCTCAGACTCCTATTGATACTGTCTTCAGCCTCCCAAGTGCTGGGATTACAGGTGTGTACCACCACGCCCCTGGACTCTGTCACTGGCTCAGCCCAACCCAGGGGGCAGAGCCTGCTTGGAATGTGGGATGGGGATTGAACCCTGGTCCCTGTGCTTGCCATAGCAGGTTCTTAGTCCGCTGAGCTATCTTGCCAGCCCTTAGATGTATATCATTTTTAAAGAAAGTACTATACTCAAAACCGCTATCAGTCATGAGGGAGTTGCATACTATTTTTCAGAGCTTCATACAAATTCTAACTCATTGGTGGTACATAATTCTATATTTTCATATGCATGTGTGTCTATAAAACAAAAGTAAATACTTTCAATTGTGTTTTGGCTGGACAAAACAGAGTATGGATATACTTAAAATATCATTTTGATACAGACTGCCTAGTGAGTCAGTAGGATTGAGAAGAATACTAAAATTTAGAAAATGAGCTTCCATTTCCAATTTCCCCAGCTTTGAGATGATCAGTGGATCCTGTGGTGGGCTAGACATCAAATGTGGAATATGGCCTTCAATACTTGAGTGACTCAAGCATCCTGTTCAGAACATAAGGACAAGTGCCCCAATGCAGTAACACTTTAATTGTGACATGGTAGGAAAAAATGTCCACACTAAAGTAATTCAATAGCCATATAATACAGAGAGCACAATTCTCTCCCTTACAACTCTGAGTCCACTATGGTATTCAGAGATAAGGACTGAAACAAGTGAATCCTGATTAGAAATAAAAGGCAAAAGGGTAGTCCAGGTTCTGCTTATTAGCTATTTTGATACAGAGCTAGAACTGTTCTTTTTTCTCTCTCTAATAACTTTAAACATCATCTCTCCCCTCACAGTCATCAAAGTTTCCCTTTATTTAGCTTTAGGACTCTTATGGACTACACAAAATCTGTAATCTTAGAACTAAAGATGCACAACATGGACCACAGAGGCAACTATACAGCAGTCAGCTAAAAAATTGAGAATCAACATCCTAAGAAGTTTTTCCTACTTCCTTTTGTGGAAAAAAATACCTAAATTATCTTTCCTTATATAGTTAAGCCAACTAGAACTTGTCTTTAAGAAGTGTTATAACATTGTAATTCTTTCCTGTTGTTATAAGTCAATCTGACATGTGCAAACATCGTATTGTCTTAGTGTGAAAACCTGAAAGAGAAAATAAAATCTGAAGGGCACAGTAGATACTGGGAAAAGGGAACGAACCTGTTCAAAAGGAAGGAATGACTGAGTTGAGGTGAAGGACAGGAGAGGGAGTTGGTGAAAGAGATATATCTATGTATATAAGCAGGATGGTTTAAACAATTATACTGTGGGGTTTCTGTTGGTCTATGGAAAGGAGCAGTTAATTCTTAATTTGTCTTTTTTCAATTCTTTTCCCTTTTTCTCTTTTCCTTTCATATATTTTTCTTTTTTCTTTCAATTTTGCACGTAAATATCTGGTAATATGAACAACTAATCTGAAGACAACACTATGTAATACAACAAATACTGTGAAATTCATATTATTTTGTTTAGTGAAATTTTGTGTCACTTGTAATTCTTCTGTTTTAATACTATTTTGTACTCTTTAAAAATAAATTTTTAAAGTGCTATAACATAAATGTCTTAGCTGTCTGATCTACAGGCAGCACTTAGGAAATCCTCCCTCCTATGGAACAGTGCATGGGCTTGAGAGTGTATACCTATTTTAGATGCTCTTGACATGTCTCCAAATAACATTTTGTTCTTCCAGGCCCTATGTTTTCCAAGATGCTATGACTACCATCTAATACTCTGTGATCCATTCTGCTTTTATTCAGCAGGATTATGCTTTTTCAGAGATATCTGAGTTAAAAGAAAAGCATTTGAAATTAAATAAATAATACTGTCACAATGCTAAAATAATATTTTTAAATGAATAAAGCATTGCTTCATATGCTGAATTTTACATAGGTTACTGCACATATTTCAAAATTTTGCATCTTTAACTTTTGAATGATCGAGAGATCATTCATTTTCTTAAAATAAATTCTGCCATATTAGAGTTTAAAATGTAAAGCATGGTCAAGGTTTGTGGAAATCAGTGTAAATGTGAACATTAGGTGCTTTAGTATTAGGAAGTGACTTGAATCATGTGGTCTCCATGGTAACAGCCTTGGCACGTCTATCTAAGGGATATCTCTTATATGCACAATATGCCATGATATTTTTGTAAGTGCTTGGGCCATGGAATTGTTCTCTTCCTTGATGAGGGTCTTCTGCATTCAGGGCTTGTCAGTAATTTTAGGGATGCTAACAGGTAAAATTTATAAATAATGGAGTGTTGAGCATAGCAGAGAAAAAAGGATCAATAGAATAGATTAAAATCTACTTGTGTAAAGAGGAAAAAGAGATACTAAAAACGTTTTAGAAGTACCTTAAATATTTTCAATGTATGTTTAAACAGTTACATAGAAAATTGTGTTTTAAGAGATGATCATTTACAGAGCTGCTACATAATCACACAAATGCTACACACATGTATACACACAAACACATATTTTATTGCTGAACTGAGTTTTACTTTTGTATATATTTTGTTACTGCTTCACCTGCCTTTCACCTGGTTCTAATTAATCTCATCCCCTCCTTCACTAACTCATCAAGTTTACTAGCTTATATGCTTGCTATCTGTCTATGGCCACTCTGTGAAAAGCATGCTAACCACTCATCTTGCTTTGTAGGTTAATAAGACTGGCTTTTATTATGTCCAAGAGTCCATAATCCCAGTACACAAAGTTTTACAGTAGTTCTTATAACATGGGGACGTCAGCCTGCCATTTGTCACTAAAAACATTTCAGTTTTCATGTCCCTTGAAGCCTGGTCTTGACTGAAGCAGAATGGAGCTTAGAGGAGCTAACTGACGGTGGCTAGAAATGGCCTGAGTTCCCTCAGCCTTTTACATATTATTTTCTCATCTTTGGTACTAATGTCTCACAAAGATAAGAAAAGCTCTGGAAGGCTTACTCTGCACATTGTAATAAAATTCATACTTACTTTGATGAATGTTTCCACAGATCCTCCGTTCTCAATGATTATAATTAATCTGTTTATCCTCTTCTCCACTTGACACACAAATTCTTATGCTTTGTTTTGCTTTGGAAACTTATTTAGGTATGAGAATGATACGGATGGAAAGCAAATTTGGAGAATTTTGTAGTTCCCGATGAGTCCTAATTTCTTTTCAGTTGTTTTTCACAGCTCTGCACACTGGTTTCCAAGTGGGACAGAGCTTACTCAGTCACCATGGCTCTGGGACTCAATTTGTCATCAGTGAGTCTCTCTACATAACAGTACTCATTTTACCTACTTTCTTAAGAATAATCTCGTAAGTTTTCTGAATAAATGAAAACTGCAAATTAATCTATACAGTATCACCTGAGTTTGACAGGCTAACCTACAATCAGAAAAATGTGAAAATATTAACACTGTAACATCTATTCTGTAACAATTCCCTGAGTAGGAAGAAATAGGGATGCACATATTTGCAAATCATAAACCAACATGTAAGGAGTTCCAAATTTAAAAGGAAACAAAGCAATAATTAGGAATATATTCCTAGTAGAGTATGATGAAGGTTAGAAGGTATACACAGGTGCTTATGGAGGGACATGGGAGACATAGGTAGGCTCCGTGCCAGAAAAGCTTTACACAGCAAGGTGAGGTCTTCTGAGTACGGCAATAAGAGCCAACCTAGCTGTTGGTCCACGTTGGGTAAAGCCACTTAAGATTAAAAAAAAAAAACAACAACATATGCAAGAGGCACAGATATGGGAACATCAAGTAAAGTCAACTTCTGCCTAACCAAAGTAATGGACTCAGGGGGCAGGGTAAGAATGGGCAAAAGGATCATATAATTCACATGCTTAAAACAAAATGAGTTAAAAATCTCAGCGTGATATGGATAAAACAGAACTAATATGAAATATTTTCCTGACAGAATTTATCTTTTAAAAGTATCTGTTTTGAGAACACTTGCATTTGGCTATCAGAAAAGGTACTTGAAAAGGGAATAGCTTTCTCAACTAAACTTTATTTCCAATGATCAGGAGATAGGGCCAGAAAGATAGCTCAGAGGACTAAGCACCTACTTAAGCAAATGCAGGGGCCAGGGTTTGATCCCCAGCACCACATGCTGTGACAGCCCTGTCCCCTGGGACACAGAGATGGTCACCTCGTCTGAGCATGGTGCCATGTGCCTGTAATCCTACTGCTGGTGAGGCTGAAAATAGGAGAATCACTGTGAGTCTGAGCTGCCTAGTGAGACCCTGTAGCAAATATACCTTTTTTTTTAAAAAAAGATCAGGAGATGAAGTATGTGCAGATTGATAAGGGAACACAAAGGATAGGAAATGGACTTTTGGGGTTTGGAGATGAAAAAGAACAATATTGCTATAATGATACATAATAATGGATTTGTTAATCTTTGATAGGAAATGTGACTCAAAAACAATAAAATACCTTTGGAGTAATAAATGGGAAAATAACATTATATTCAGTATAGATCTGTTACATATTCTGTCGTGTAACTCTTTGAACAGAATCATCATTTGGAAATTAAAAAGAAAAAAAACCACAATTTAGGGTATAGTTTTCAGCATGTAGAGAGCCAGTTTTTCTAGCACCATTTGTTAAAGAGGCTATCTTTCTTCCAGCAAACATGTTTGGCCCCTTTGTTGAGGATAAGATGGCTGAGTGTGTTTGTAGTTGTATCTGCATCTTTTAATCTATTCTACTGATCCTCAGGTCTACTTTTTTGCCAATACCATGCTGATTTTATCACACTAACTTTGCAGTATAATTTCAAGTCAGGGATTATAATGCCTCCTGTTTTGCCTTTGTTGCCCAGGATTGCCTTTGCTATTCCAGGTCTTTTCTGGTTCCAAATAAATTTTAGGAATGATTTCTCTAGGTCTCTGAGGTATGTTGGTGGTATTTTGATAGGGATTGCATTAAATCTATGTAACAATTTCAGGGATATGGCCATTTCCCCAATGTTCGTTCTTCCTATCCAAGAGCAAGGAATATCTTTCCATTTTCTGAAATCCACTACAATCTCTTTTTTAAAGTACTGTTAATTTTCATTGACTAGATCTTTTACTTCTTTAGTTAGGTTAATTCCTAAGTATTTTATTTTCTGCAGTGCTGTTGTAAAGGGCACTGTTTTTCTAATTTCTCTCTCAGTGTGTTTGTTATCTGTGTAGAGGAATGCTATTGACTTTTGGGTACTGATTTTGTAACATGTTATGCTACTAAATTTGTTTATTAATTCTAGGAGCTTCTCTGTGGAGGTTTTCAGGTCTTCCAAGTACAGTATCATGTCTTCTACAAATTATAATAGTTTAATTTCTTCTTTACCTATTCTTACTCCTTTTATTTCTCTCTCTTGACTAATGGCTCTAGCTATGATTCCAGAACTATATTGAATATGAGGGGTGGTAGAGGACAGTTTAAAACATAGGAATGATGATTGTACAACACTGTAAATAGACTTAATGACACTGAATTGTACACTTGAAATTAGTTAAAATATAAGTTTTGTTAAATATATCTTGCCAAAATAAACAACCACAGAAAATATAAAACAACATAAAGTTATGATGAATGGTACACCATTTTATGTAGAATGAAATAGCAATAGTGACATTTAGCACCCCATGCTTTTACGGTGTCTACTAACATAATTGTATAAATTGCTACCAGTTGCTGGCCATACAGCTTGTCAGGTCAGCCTTACAACATATGATATATTGGTTTTATTTCCATTTTTTTGTATATGTATCAATTTATTTTCTGTCCCTGAAATTATTTTTTAAAATGAAGTTCTTGGTAAACTGCCCGGAGGGGCCACATACTTGTGAGTCTCCTACCTCAATCTCTGGAGTGGCTGGGATTACAGGTGTGCCACCATGCCTATCACTCCTATTTTATTTTTATTATTTATTTATTTATTTATTTATTGCGGAACTGGGGATTGAACTCAGGCTCTTGCACTTGCTAGGGAAGTTCTTATTCTACTGAGCCATCTCCACAGTCCCTGTCACTGCTATTTTAAACAACAGAATACATACTGGTAGGATAGGACATACCATTTGCACACAAATTTTATAAGAGCTTTACACAGAACTTACTGCTATCACTCTGAATGCCAAGTGGAATTTTGATGTTCTTTTTTCTTATGCTACTAAAGGCATTTAAAAGTTATCTATGAACCACTGTCCCAGGAACCAAGTGTCCGGGCAAATATTTTGTTCTCTGCTCTTTTTAATTTTTATTAATTTATAAAAATGATTACATTCATTCTACGGAATTAGTACCTGTACATAACACATGTCAATTCTTATTTTCTCCTTGCCTTTCTGCTCCCCTGTTTATTTTGGCAGCATCAGATTCATTTATTTATAAGTCATTATAAGGTTAATTATCATATATACAGATTAACAAGCAAAAAGACCAAAAAAGCATATTCAGGCCCTTGCGCTTATTCCACTAAGCCATTTCCCCAGCCCCTCATTTTACTTGTATATTGAGTTTCTTCTTTTTTATGAGAAAGGGTTTCACTATGTAGTTCAGGCTGGTCTTGAACTCACTTTGCAGCCAGGCTGGCCTTGAACTTGCAGCCATCCTCTTCCCTCAGCCTCCCCACTGCTGGGTTATAGGGATTACAATGCTTGCACCACTATGTGTGACTCTATATTGAGTTTTTCATGTAAGAGAAACCATGTGGTATTTAAACTTGTATGTCTGATAACATTATGGTCTCAAAATGCACCCATTTTCCTCCAAATGACTCAAGTTTATCCTCTGTAGCAGAGTAGTACTTTACTGTGTGTAAGTACCGTATTTTCTTTATCTATTTATCTGTTGGACATACAGGCTGTTTATACCAGCTCTGCCTCTGTGTGCAGGCAATGTATCCATCAGCTAATTACTTTTTGATAAAGTAAGGTGGGTAACAGTGAATTTGTAAGCTTGATGAATTTCTCTTAATGACCTCAGTTACTTCGAGGTCTATTTAAAGTCCTAGATAGACCTAAATTTAGGAAAGTATAAAATTTATAGAGAAAAGTTATTTAAACCATGGAGCTACTCAAATCTAATTAAAAAAAAACCCACTCTGGTATAAAATCTATCCTCTTTTAGGAAAGGTGTTTAAACTGGAAGGTATGCATTCATGGTGATAAGAAGAGAAAAATAAAACAAAGAAGGGAGGGAGGGAGAGAAAGAAGGAGGGAAGGAAAGGAAGGATGGAAGGAGGCAGGGAGGAAGGAGAAAAATATCAAGGTAAAGTATGTACAGGAGCCAATCTCATCAAAGATTAAGATTTTTATTATTTCCAATATTGTACAGTCATGATCTGTGCTAAAATACACACATTTTATTAGTCCCAAGCTTTACACTCTAAAGAGTAACCCAGGTGTCAGGAGACGTTCTGCCCTGGTACTGGCAGACTCTTCCACTCACTTACTGTGATCCTATTGTGGGCCAGGGATAGTTGTGTGATACCAATGAATACCACAAATACAGTCTCTTGCTCCCAAAATTGGGAAACATGTTAACCAAAAACTATGTGTGTGTAACACGACACATATATATGCAAACAACCTATACATATATGTAGGATTCATATATACTTGTGTATATTGGTGACATAAAAAATTATTCAACAGGTCCTAAGTCTAAACATCTAATTTGGCACTAATTTACTCAAATTAGAGCAAAATCTTTGAAGTTAGAAAACAATCAGTTTAATGTTGGCTCTGGTTCTTAGTTGTGTTACTTTTAACAGCTGTGCTCAGGCTGGTCAAATAGCTCAGCGGATTAAAACCCTAAGTGCCTATGAGTAGGAGCAGGGGCAGGAGTCAGGGGTTTGATCCCCTGGCCTGCTATGCTGGCCCCATCCCTGGCGCACACTGAGACAGCAATTGAGACTGGGCATGGTGGCGCACGCCTGTAATTCCAGAACTTGGGAGGCCTGCAAACAGGAGAATCACTATGAGTCCATTCTAGTAGTGAGACCCTGAACACCCTGTAGACCCTTCCCTAAAATACAGAAAAAAAAAATGACAGCTGTGCTAGTGAAAATTATTAATAAGCTCCCTTTTTATTACAATGAAGTGAGGATAATTACTGTTTCTTTTATTCAAGGATTACTGTAAGAGTTGAAGTATATAAAATGCCTAGCAGTAAAAACTGATTGTGAGTAGGTACCATTATTATTGTCATAGTACTTGCATTTGCTATAAGATACGACAACTGAGCATAAAGCACACAGCTCTTGAAGCATAGAGAATCATGAAATTCTCTACTACTCTGGGTCATATTCAACTTTCAGATACATAAATCAACACTTATGTTATCTGAAAACTCACTTGGAGCCAGGGATGGTGAACCTTTTAGAGCTTTCGATGACAAAGAGCCTGCTGTGGCACATGTGCCGCAGGTTCACCACCACTGTACAAGCTTTATGCAACAGAAGATGAATCATCAAAAGTAGATTCTTCTCTATAAGCTTAATCATGACAAAGTTCAAAATAGCTAAAACTCCTGGAAAAATTGCTTGACTTCTTTTACCAGTATAAACAAGACCTAGGACATTTATCACTTGGATAAGCAAAGTTTGAAGAATGTAAATAAATTCAAAAATAGTTTTATGTCAGTAACAGCCTTTAAAATTTCATAATGTTCCAATCTAATATACACACGTGAATTCACAGCACAGTTGCTAACTTTTTATTTCACTTTGTATAGGAATGACCATGAGAAAGTTCCTAATTGCTTTGTGAAAATGGATAATTTTGCTACAAGACATGACTGGTATATAAGCTTTCATGTGGTGAACCAGCAAAATTGTTGCCGCCTTATATAACCAAACATCAATAAATATTTTAGGGGATACATCACATGAGCACAGCTCAATTACAGCCATGAACTATTCTCAAGAATTAAAATGATTACTTAGAGAACAAAATAATGTGAAATTTCTGATTGTTTCTTTTGAAAATTACCCAAATTGAAGAGTTCTTTGCAGCATAAACACCTTAACTGGATCCTAACTACAAAAAATGACAATCCTAAACCAAGGATCTTTTTTTGTTTTGTTTTGTTTTTGGTAGTGGGAACTGAACTCAGGATCTTGTACTTGCAGGATTGGCACTAGAGCCCCTGAACTATAACCCTGTCCCTAAACCAAGATTCTACACTCACCCACCTCTCACAGTTTAAATTAAGAAATTTTTAAAAACCATAGTTCTTATTAAATGCTTTCCCATTATCATTAACAGAGTTAAGACTTTATACAGAATGGATAGCTTTACCTTCAAGATTATAGAAAGCTAATCTCAATTCATACAAAAAGAAGGGAAAGCTACATTCATTCAGAATGATTCATTCAAATCACAACTATATAGATAAAAGCTCTAAGAACTCATAATCTCTTCTTTTTGGATTTTGTCAGGGATGGCTGGCTAATTGGAAGAACTCATGAAAGTACCTTACAATCCAATTAGCACTTCAGTGCAATTAAGTGGTAGAGGCTTCCCTATTCTACAGAGACTGGCTTTGATCTTACAGTGAAAAGTGTCCTTCCTTAAAGCTGTGGTTTTGATTTTTTTCCCTCAGTAATTAGTGCTAATTGTAAACCCAAGCCTGACCTGCTATAAACAGAATGTTTTACAGCATTTGACACAAGGACCTTAAATCAGTGTTCTCTTTTGTCTATATTGTACTTGCTTATTAGAAGTCTGGCTATTTTGCTCATCTTTTGATGCACAATGGATAACTACATACTAAAGTCAGTTGAAACAAATGCTTTGGATCTTAAGAGCTTGTGTGGGTATTTTCATGATGTCTTTTAAGTAGTTGACTAAATTTCACTTCAGAAATATACTGTAGTTTTTCTACACAAAGAATGAGTATTCAAAAGCAATTTCTAAAGAGGTTTAGTGACCCTTGTCTATTTGAAAAATAAAAACAAAAGATGAAAATGGTCTTTCATGGGAGCAAATGCAAAAGACTGCACAAATCAACAGCAGAAGTCTGCTGAAAAGTACTTTTATATCTGTTAATTCACTGTTTAGATTCATTAATGTGAATTAAAATATAGGCCAATGAGATATCTTTATATGGAAATAAGATGCTGCAAATATAAAATCCTAGCCATTCTCTGAGGTACAGATAAGATCCTTTGAAATAATCAGGCAGTTTCTATGCAAATGCAAAGAAGCTGGATGTTAGGTGGGAATATTCTTCCTCAAATATACTTTTAAACACACCCCATTCCATCATTTGGTAAATGCTTCCTTCATAGATTAAAATAATTTAATGGAACGAGACCAATCCAAGCTATACCATCAGACATTTTTGATGAGGAACAGCTTAGTGGTCTTGAAGCAGCACTAGGCTACTGTACCAAACTACAATTATTAGAGGAAAGACACATATATAAATATGAAGATACACACATAAAATACAATGACACTAATTAACCCTCCTTAGAAATAGCTATTTTGGTGAACCATTTTTCCCCTTGGGGTGAAAATCAAGCCTAGAAACACCATTTTCTATAAACAATAACTTGATTAAATAGGGCTAAAACAAAATACAGGATGAGATCTGCGTTTTATGTCTTTTAGATTTATTTTAAACATTTCAAAACCAAACTACTACATGCATATAACTTAAAGTCAAATGATGAAAGTTACTGAAATGTTCAGTACATCTGTCACATTCCTTCCTTTCTTCCTCTTCCGAGGAAATTACCTTCAATTCTTTGGTCTCTGGTTGGCTCTTTACTTCCCCATTTTTTAAATCATCTTAAGACACCCCTGATGGAATGTCTTAGAGAGGCTCAGAGGGATATGTCCTGACTATCTGTGTTTTAGAGCTCAGTAGGGAAGGGCTGGAGTTTTATTTTATTTTATTTCACTATATATCTTTACTACTTCACATATGTAAGGTGTCAGATAATTTTAGACTTTTTGGCAGTATATAAAATATTAATTGACTCATGTATTTATATACACATGATAAAACTCATATATTTAGATGTACAATTTAGGAATGTTTGGGAAATGCTTACAAGAATTGCATCACCACAACTTTCACAATGAACACCGAATAATCACCCAAGCTTTCTGCTTATGTATGACCCATCTGTCCCTCTGCGAGTCTTCTCCTTATTTGTAGGCTTTTCCTCCAATCTTTATATTTGCATTCATAGATTTGTTTGCATTTCTGAGAATTCTTTGTAAAGAATCATATGGCATACGTGAATTAATCTGGGCATAACTTTGTTAATATATTTTGTTTCATCCTTGTTGCAATACCTTTTCTGGTGCTTTTTATTTTTTTTTTAGTACATATATATATATATTTGTTTTACATATATACATGAAGAATATTGGGGTTGTTTTCAGTTTTAATTTTTACAAATAAAACTATTATGAACAAACAAGAATGATTCTGTGCAAAGAATACAATTTATCTTATGTAAATATTTAGGAGGAGGATGTTCAGATAATACATATGGATCTTTTTCCAAAGGGCTGGAGTTTTAAACTCAGGATCAGACTTTCATTCTTGTTGTCAGTATGCCCCTCTTCCTGCAGAATTGAAGTCCTGAGATACTCTCATCGAAACCACAAGCTCTGTCTCTTCCCTGAAGGAAGTGCTGAAATTACGTGATGACGGCAAGTGAGGATTTGGAAGCAAAGGAGATTGGGAAGTCTAGATGCAGCCTGTACATGCTTTCACATAATCCTTGTGTCATCATTACCTTCACTTTTTGTTATTATTTGCCCTCTAGTTTCTCTTTTCTTTCTGGGAGGTAAAATGGCTAGTTATTCTTTGTTTTTTACAACCTTAAAGCATTTTTATTTGATTTCACTTCTTCCTACTATGTTGCATTACTCTCTTTTTTAAAAAAACCAAATTGGTAGAAAAATGTATATAACAAAGTATCATTTCAACCATTTTTAAATGCATACTCAAGTGGCATTAATCATACTCATATTGTTGTACAGACTAGGCCATAATTTCCAAAAGTCTTTCATCACCCCAGTCAATTATCCTTCATGTGCTTTCTAGCTTCACAGATGTGTTTTAGTGCTCCACTGATGTACTATAATCACAACTGAATTTGACTTTTGCATTTCTTTTTTCATTGTTAAGAATGATTTATGAGAGATGCCTGAAGAATTATCTTCATTTTGTCATTGTAAAACCAAGATCCCCTTTGTCCTTTTGGATGGAAAAACTCTTGCTTGGACAGACTAACTTGCTGGGTACACATGTAATTTAATAGCATGATAAGATTAAGACCCAATTTGTCTAACGATCCATACAGGACATTTTCTATCAACCATATTATTAATTTGATAATTGGGGTCTCTCCTGACTTTTGGCACAGATTTAACTGTACATACTAAAGAGATGGAGGCTGGTGTCTCTGTAAATATTATCAGAATATTAACTGCTAGGCAGTTCCTAATTATTAAACTTGAACTTAAATTCTTGTGAGGATTGTAACTATGTAATTGAAGAATACAACTAACTCTCTAGCATGTCCTGAATTTTCATGTACAGAAGAACTTGTTAACCAATGCTGACAGCTAAATTTACATATCCTTTTTCTAGAGCTGGCAGACTATATTTTGGGAAGTTTTAAGTACAGTATTTTTAATATCTTAACTAACATGCAAAATCAATTAAGTGTAAATGTCTTAGATTTCTATTAAATATAGCAAAAAATTTCTCTGTAATTGGTTATAGCTTTCAAAATTATAAACCCTAATTTCCTATATCATTTATCGGTCACTTACTCTAAAGTGAGACAAATCATTTTCTCAATCTTAGGTATTAAATGCTTCAATGAAAAACTGGAAAGCAAAAGGTATTCAACAAGGTGGTAAAACTTAAATAGCATATTAAGCTTTATTTTTTGAGATAAAGATTTTCAAATTTTGTGAGCCAACAAAAATTGAACATATTTAAATTATAAATATAATGTTTTGAATATATGTTAAATTTTAAACTGATAAGTGATTTGAGAATCACTATAGGAAAAGAAGTGAAATAATGAGGAAAAACCGCATCAAAGCAATAGGACAAGGCTTTCAGGTAGGAGTCCTCGTGGTACCATTGTAATAGAGCAAAGAGTTGCAACTTCATAGAAACTATGAAACTTGCTTAACATTGCACAGCTATTAAGTGATACAGCAAAAACTTGAACCCAGATCCAGTGTTCTCAGCAGCTGAGCTATGTGTGTAGATCCAAGAGTTCCCCAAAACCTCAAAACAAAGTTTACTTATATATACAAAGTAAACCTAGGAGTAAGCATAAAATATTATAGTGCTGTGATCATAGTGAGGGCAGGGCAATCTCTTCTCATCTGAAAAGGCAATTTAGTCTCTTCTTTCTGAGTAAAAACATCTGTTACTCTTGATAAACTATTCATAAATATGGAAAACACTGGACGAGAGATACTAAACTATGCCTATAAAAAAGTAGTTGAAAAATTTGTTCTTACTTTTAAGTGCATGTTATGAATCATTACAAAAACTCATTGACTCAGAACAAAATTCTTTTAATGCAAAAGTTATTGTATGTACCAACAACTTGGGCAAGAACCCCAAAATAGATAAAAGTGGATTGTGAGCAAATATTGAGATGGAACACTTTAGTAAATGTACTTTCTTTCTGAGGCAGCCTAAAACCTTAGCTTGGAATCAGTCTACTGACTCTTATTTCAGATAGAATTCTGATAAAATAGTTTTCTTCCCCCTTGCAGTTTTAAGCACATCAAAAGTAGTATATACAAAGGGTGAAGCAGTATACATGAACTATCATGACCTTGATGAGCTCCTCTCATAAATAACTCAAGCAAGATAACGGCAAAGGTCAAAGGTCTTCAACCACAGCTTGGAGGCCAAAATCAACCACTGTCTGGTTGAGATAATATTTTAACAGAAATTAGCCATGTTTATTCATTTATACCTTATCTATGACCACTTTCCCACTGTAATAGCAGAGCTGATTTGTGGCAAGACAGTGCATGTCTCGGAAGACTTAAATATTTTTTATTTGGCCCATTAGCACAGAAGTCTTCCAATTCTGTGATTTAGATTATTGAAGGTATGGATAAATAGCGCTCCATACCTCACTGGCTTCTGTAGTCGTATTTCTGGGTCATCCAGAAATTATTGGCTTATGTTTAGTATATGTTAGTATATATTACTTAATAAGGCCCTCAAAAACATATAATATTTTAAAAAGGTGTCCAGGAAAAATGATTGTTTTGTAACTGATACAGCATAAATATTTCAGTTAAATAGGAAGCCATTGGTATAGAACAACCCAATAAGTAACATTTGAATATTTCTAAAAAATTAGGTTGAATTTTTAAATTATTCATTGATATATGTAGGTGAACAAAATTAAATCATTTCCCATGCCTGTGCTAAAATTCTTTTTCCGTTCAGATCAAAGTTTGTGCTCTATTTCCCTTCAGGTGATCCAGAGTCTCTGGGAAGCTGAAAGCTCATGCTCCTTAAACTGAGTATGTGGGAAACACTAATACCAGACACGGAACTGGCATTTTTGAAAAAAACTACTGCTGTAATTTAAACTATTGCTTGATCTTCCCGCAAAGTATGCTAGAGAATCTAATTTCCATAAACTTTCTAACTCAAATTGAACACTATAATGTGGATAGTGGGGAATAAATGGGTTTGATCAATTATGAATTTATAGGATATGTTAGTAAGTTATTCAGGCATAGTCTTACAATTCAATATGTTGAACACGAATACCATGCTACGTAATTTTAAAATGGTACAATTCAGAAAAATCTCACTAGGGCATATTTGGATATTTGGAAATCTAATTACCCTAAGCATATCTTAAGGTTTTCAAGAGAAAACATATAATAACATTTTTGTCAGTTGATTGTTTGCTTGAGGCTACATAAGAATTTTATCATCTGGTGCAATTTAACCCTTCAACTCTCAACTTTTATGTAGACATGATCTAATTGACTATTGGACAGAAACTCCCCTCTTCTATTTGGACTGAAGACTTTAGAGTTCAGGAGGAACAACCTGACCATTTCAAGAACACATCTCATGTGCCAGTGATAAATTTCTATATCAAACCCAAAACCAAAATTCTCTTCTCTCCTGTTTTAGATAACGTAACTCTGAGTTGCTTTTGTTGCAGACACATTTAAATCATATTTTATAATATATATAACCTTTAATTTTTTTTCCTCAGGGGGTGAGATAGTTCAAAAAGAGGACAGGTACTATACAGGCAAAATGCTTGACCTTCCAAAAGTTACCTCCTCTTCCTTTAATATTAATTTCTCTAGCAGCATTTGCCTCTATCCCTTAAGTCAAAACCTATAACCACAGCCAAATAGGAGAGAACAGAGAAAAAAGAAAATATCTCGGCTCCTACTGCCTTCCTACTAAAAGCTAACACAGATTTCTTCATGCATTATTTGCTTTGCATGCCAAATGAGAGAGACTGATCCATGGCCAAGGCCTTACCATTCTATAATAGGTGACTTTGGCCATTTATCTTGCTATAGTGAATAAAGCATCCTGGTACTCTTGTTATTACATCTCTCAAAGGATTACCCTAGATTAAGAGGCTCCAACTCCAGAAATCTATTTGTACTTTCATGGCATTCACCTGTCTTGCCAAATTCCCTGTTAAGTGTTTAGTGGAAAATGTTGCTCTGTAAGAAATAGAAATTGGGTATATGAGCATTTCTTAAGTAGAAAACTAGATTTATGAAGAATTCCTATATGTCCAACAAAATGTAGATGTAGTATGCTATAAATTTCAGGAGATAAGTTTAAAAAAAAAGAACTATGAGCTTTATTTGCAGCAATGAGCAGTCAGTTCTGCTGTAATGGTTGTTTTATTTATTTTTTATTTTTTATTTTTTTATTTTTTATTTTTTATTTTTTTTCTTTCAGAATTTTATTGATAAACAGCAATTAGAC
>NDGN011554510.1:15204-27525 GCA_002564285.1 Tympanoctomys barrerae | reverse complement strand
ATGGATAACCACTAAGAAGATAACAATGTACAATGTATTAATTATTGAAAATGTTCTATTAATTAGCTTTGAAATTGTCTCATTGATATTTGTTTCTCAATAAAAAAAGAACATATGCTATATATGAAACAAAACAAAACAGAAAAGGGCAATGTAATATTCTTACATATAAAAACTCACCAGTAAAATGATGCCCTAGCAAAGACTAGATGAAAGTTGTGGACTGCACAATGGACATAAATTAAGAAAATTCTTACACTAAAATTGTAAAGAAACAAAAGATAGCAGTGAGTGAACTTCTAGTTATCAGAAACATAGGAAATAAATCAACTTCATAATAATTATGGGAAAATGCCAATTTAAAAATTTAAATTAAGTTACAAGAAACAAAGCAAAAATTATTTAAATTGTTCTCAAGATCCATATATTACACAAGATTAATCAATTTAAACTCATGAAAATTAAAAACCACTGTTTAGCAAAACGAAACAAAGCAAAAAAAAAAAAAAAAAAAAAAACCACTGTAGCTAAAGACAAATGTCAGGTGATGAACTCAGAAAAAATGCTAACAATTTATCAGCCAAAGAGATAGCATTCTCAATATTTAAAGAGATCATAAATATAAAATGGAAAGGGTCAGCAACCAAGTAAAATCTGGGTAAAAATTATGTAAAGAAAGGTCACTTAAAAAGGTAATATAGTAAAAAATAGATAGACAGACAGACACAGACAAACACACACACAGAGACAGATATACAGATAGGGGAGACAGACAGACAGATATAACTTCATTAATAGTAAGAAAATATACATTAAAAACACCTATCCTGGCCTGAGACTTATTTGTATTGATTTTGCGACACTAACATTTGGTCAAGATACTTCACTGGTAAGGCTCCAAGCAAAGGGCACTTTCATGCACTGCTGGTGGGAGTGTCCTAGAGAAGGCAACGTTTTGGCATGTTTTACAAAATGACAAATGTTTTTAGCACCTGACCCAGTGAAGGACACTTTCTGGAAAATTTAGCAAAATAGCAATAAATTTAGCATGTGGCCCAGCAATTCTTATCTTGAGATTGTACCCTATGGAAGTAACACACAAGAAAATAATGTGCACACATTGTACATTGTTACACAATGGTATAATTGTGCATATGATTGGTTATAATTGTAAATGTTTTGAAATTGACCAAAAGTTTAAAAGAATATAGCCAGTTGAATATGGTACTCTACCTGAATAAAACACAAATGTTTGGTTATTTCTACAGATTATAGACAAAAAAATGAGATATAAAAAACAGAAGTAATAATAATGATCTTTACTGTGTCTTCCATCATTATTTTGACAATTTGTTTCATTATAGTGTGCATAGATTTTTACTTGATAGTGCTGAGATTTAGAGTTTTTTCCCACTGATACCATGGGGAAAGAAGAGTTCAGGAAGGTTTTCTTATTGATACATAAAACTTCAAAAATTAAACTAAAATGCAAATTATATCACATGAAATATCTGAAGACCAATTAAAGCATAAATTAATATTAATCTGGTGGTGTTCCAAACTATATTTAAAAATTAAAAGATTCACGAAATGGAATGTCACTGTAGAGAAAAGAAAAGGTTAATATTTTCTAAAAATCATCTCTAAAAACTGGAGAAATTTTTGAATAATTAAAAAATACTACTGGCTAAAATGACTACTAGTTGACAGACAAAATCAGCATCCCAGAAACAGAGCCAATATATTAAAAATTTCACTCTTTTCCTCCTGCAGTAACTGACATTCTCATTCCTAGGCTTCTCTAACTGGCCTTATAATGACCATTGTGAGGACACATGGAGCAGAATTACAAGCACTTATTCAGTTCCCCACAACTCCACAGCAATTTTGTTCCCACTTGTTATTTAGATCAAGATTGTCACCCAAAGCATCATGCTCTCACAATCAAGGGTTTTTGGACTGTGCTTGAATAATATGTTTATAGATCAATGTGTTTTTAGGATGTTTGGTCTGAGCAGAAAAGGTAGATAACTGGGAGTGTGGTATGGAAGGTCCGACTCCTTTCCTGAAGCCTCTCTTCTCTCTCTGCTTCCCGATCACCAGAATGTGAGCAGCTTTCCTTGGTTTGTAGCTGTGAGTCAAACACAAACTTCTCTTCCACTATGGTGTATCTGTTAAGCATTCATTTCAGCAAGAAAAGAACTAAGACAACTACCACATCTAAAGGAGCCACTCTCTTCTCTTAGAACTGTACTTTAGAGATTCACCTATTCCTGTTTAGGACAATGAAGGCTATACTTTTATATCTTTTTTTTTTATTTTGAAGAGAAAAGAAAAATAAGCATAATACAAACAGCTCACCATGCCAGGTGTGCTGTAAGTTCACCACAACTGTTCTAGAACCAAAAATGCAGTGTCCTAGGGAGACCTATGCTGGACTTGTATTAGTAGCTTTTCTGTCACTAGGAAAAATATCAACACATGCAACTTAAAGGAGGAGAATTTTATTTTGCTCATGGTTTCACAATTGCCTTTCTCCAAGACACAAATGACATATTAGAAGAGCTTGGTGGAAGAATGGAGAAGGGAGGATACAGGAAAGAAGACAAAACCTTCCATGCCACACTCTGAGACTTGCCTTTTCCAACCTGTCCAAACTCCTCTGACACACATTCATCTATGAACACCCATGGCATCTGTGGCATCCAGGGAAGAGAGACGGAAGGGAAGAATACCTGCTTCCAGGTCATAGCCCCATGGCACACAGCATCTAACCACTCACTAACTCCTAGCAACATATTGAGCTGTGAAGTTCTCAATGGATCAGACCAGTGATAACTATAATGCCCCTGTGACCAGCCATCACTGAAAAGCCCCTTGTCTGAACCAATAAAACTTTTATGGGACATTTCATATCTAAACCATGACATTATGCCCTTGGCCCTCAAAAGACTCATGTCCATGTCATTACGCAAAATGCATTTAGTCCACCCTAAAAATTGCCAAAACTTGATAGTTTCATCATTGATGAAAAGTTGAAGTGCAAAGTCTACTCTGAAACTCAAGGCAAGTTCTGGGCTGTGAGGCCTTACACAGAATTTTTTTTTAAAAATTAAATTCTTCCAACACATAAAAGTACAGGGTAAATATTCCCATTCCATATGGAAGTAGTAGAGAAACACAGAGGAATCCTATGAAAGCAAGCCTGAAAACTAGTAGAGTAAACATTAAATCCAATAGCTCTATGTATAGCACCTAGGATATATTGTAGTGAGATAGAAAATCTCCTGTTGTGCAATCCTGTTCCTCAGCATGGTCTTTCTCTGGCCAACTCTCATACTAACTGCAGCTTTGCTCAGTTGACTTTCAATGTTCCTGGCATCCCAAGCTTTCCAGAAAGGCACTGTACCTTCAACTACACTCTCAGAACTTCACAAATTTTTCTTAGGAATACTGCCTGGCCTCTCTGGCCTTCTCTTGAAATATGACTAGAAGCCTTTATGGCCACACAACTCTTGTACTCTGTACATCTGCAAAGCCATCCCCAGTCACCTACAGGACTAGTAGACTAGCGGTGAACTTGGTGGTACATTTTCCTAGGTGGTTGGGAATGATGAGAGCACCCTGGAGCACTTTGCTCAGAGCAAAGTTTTTCAAAGAAGTTTCCTCTTTTATACCTATACACTTTCTATAGGTGGGATATGGCTGACTCCTGAGAACCTTCCAAGATTTTTTTATTGTTTCAATGAAAAATAGTTGACTTCCTTTTAGTGGATCTAATCTTTTCAGCAACCATACTCTTATTGCCTCTGACTAGATAAGTGTTTCCTTTTTGGCACAGCTGAAAAGCCTTCTTTCAGCTCAGCATTTGCTTCTGATTCTCACTGCAAATATGGGTAAGAGGAGCCAGCAGTGTGCACACCATTGTCTGAACATTGGATCATCTTGAAATTTCCTCCACCAAATTTATGGGTCATACACTTCTAGGTTTATTTTCACACAAAAATCTTAATACATGGGCCAAATGTAGACAAGTTCTTTGCCAGAACATAACTCATGTGGCCTCTAGTGTAATTCCCAAAAGACTCCTTATTCTCTTTTGAAATAGGCCTTTAATATTTACATTTCTATCAGCATTTTAGACTTCTAAGCTGTCACTAGAATTATCCATCCAACTATGCTTATAGAATTCTAGGGCTTACAAAAGCTAGTATCTCCAAACCATCCCAAGCACCTCCCACAAACCAGTTCCAAAGGCTATGCACCACATGGTCAAACATAAGAGCTGAGTCACAGCACTGACTCAACTTCTCTGGTTTCAACTTTCTGTATTAGTCACTTTCCCATCCTGGAGACAAAATGCCAAACACCTGCATATTAAATGAGAAGAGGTTCATTTTGCTCATGTTTTTAGAGGATTTATCCCAGTGTTTGATGATGTCTTAATTTCTTTCTTATTGCAGAGATACAATATCTGGTACCCACAACTCTATGAAACTGAGGTTATTTTGACTCATACTTTATAGAAGTTTAAGTGCATAGTCCTCTGCCTCTAAGGCAGGGCAACATGGCAGAGGGGTATGAAACTGGAGGCTGGCCCTTGGCATGGTATGTAGAAAGGGGAGAGAAAGAGACAGAGACAGAGAGAGACAGAGACAGACAGACATACACACACACAGAGACAGAAGACAGAGAGACAGACACAGAAAGAGACAGAGAGACAGAGAGACAGACAAAGACAGAGATAAAGGAAGAGACAGAGACAGAGACAGAGACAGAGACAGAGACAGAGACAGAGACAGAGACAGGAGTGGAAAGTGGGGAACAGACCCAGGTCACACCACCAGTGACCTGACTCTTCCACCTAGATCTCACTTCCTAAAACAAGTCAGATATAACGAAAAACTTCCAACATTCACACACAGAAGCTTTGGAGTATATTTTAGATGTAAAACAAAGCAGCCTGAGCCAGTGCAGAAATGGAAGTGTTGAAATACATGGTGGACAGCTGATCAACCCATGGCCACTAGAAAGAAGAGAGGGAAGAGAGAACTTGGGGCCGCATTATGCCCTTCAGATCACACTTCCAGCATCCAGGCTCTTTTAACCAGCTCTCACTTTCCTACAGCATGCTCAGCTATGAACTCATCAGTGAATTAGCCCACTCATGTGTGCAGAAGCCTCCATATTCAATCACCTTCCAGAAGCCCCATAGCTGAACACATAAGATTTTGGGAGCCATTGTAGACCTAAATCAAAATGAAGCCTTAACAAATCTTCACTCCCACACTGAAAATGCAACCATTTCTTTTGGACACTATCCTAAGAAATCAAGGAGAAAAACAATTAAGATGAAAATAAATGCTTACTAAGCTTAGAAATGAAAGACTTTGGGATGTGAGACTCATTAAGTTCTTATTATTTACAGATGAAGCAATTTAAATTATTTTGAAGTTTGGGGTGTTTCTCTTTCAGAATATTTTTGTTACCTCCGTTATTCTACATGTAATGATTTTGTCATCATTCAGTACTCAAATTTGTAAAGCACATTTAATTATTTTGACAGTATATAGCAAGATGTGAATCTCACATAGGAAGAAGCCTTGTTTTCTTTTAAACCCTGCTTGAATTTTCCAAGAGAAAAATCTTAAAATCTGAAAAGTCTAGTTAGTAAATAATGCCAAAGCTGTTAGAAAATAAAAAAGGATATGTAAAATTCAGTCATTCTTTTATAGTTCCCATTAACAGTCAATGTGGTAGCAAAATATAATGCTGTAAATCCTTCTGAGTTAAGCAAGTAAAAAGGCCATAATAAAGGTCAATTTTACTGCCATCAATTTGCAATAATGGGACATTTGGTTGCCAAAGGAAGCAACAATACAACTCAGAATTTTAACCCTGGAAGAAAAAAAAAGTGCTTCTACGGCAGCAAGTGCTTTGTGGAGATTTACACTGAAATCCATACTCAGCTCGTCTCCAAAATAATGTGGATGTTTTATAAATTGTTCTAACCCTGTGCACTGCAGTGCAAAAGATAAACGCATGGTCATACCACAGTGAAATAGACTCACTATACAGAAGATGGAGAAGTTATGATGGGTATTTGATATATATGCAAAAATAAAAAGGACAAATGGTAGTTTCATCAGCAATTAATGTGATCCATAATTACAATGTGCAAACAAAGAAACCGCCAGGGAACAATTGCACAATAATGAGATTTAGTAGCATTAATCCTTCTCTGAAGTGGCAAGAATACAAATTGTACAGAAATAACAGTCGTAACAACAGCATAGAACACAAAGATGGAGACTGCCCCAGTGTTTACTTCACAGAACTAAAAGTTAAAGCATCCAGGAAGCATTAAATAGCTGTGATCCTCCTTATCTCCTCTGCTATCTTATTTTATTACCTAGGTTAGAGCAGACATCATTATGTCCTGTGATAACTTACACTTATATTCAGAATAGATATTCATTTTTACGTCTTCTAGATCAGTAGTACCAGGTAGCATCCCTAAGTACTAGCCCAACAGGGAAAAAGCTACAGTGAGATAAAAATGACCACCAGAGAAGACTACTGAAGGAACTCTTTTGTCAATTAGGATAAGATGCTAAGTGGTCCGTGTTTAACAGCTTAAAGGGAATTTGAAAAAAAAATCATCTGGAGCATGACTACAAAGAAATAAGCACTTCAATATTTCAATGTAATTATAACTTTCCAGATATTTTTCTGACCATGCATATGTACATGTGAACGTACTTGAGAGCACATCACAAATAATGTTTTCCTACCTTCAGTGTCACTATTGTATTAGAAGTATTTCTCATATGATCCATAAACACAGAAATATATATTTTTTCTTTTTTTTAATGTATTTGGTTGTTTCAGGTCTCACTATACAGCTTGGACTCATGGTGATCCTCCTGCTTTCAGCCTCCCCAGTGCTGGGATCCCGGGCATGCACCACTACACCTGGACTCTGGCTGGTTCAGCTTACCCTGTGCACAGGGCTGGCATGATGTATGGTGCAGGGGATCAAAGAGCCATCCCTGTGCTTGCCTAAGCAGGCACTTTACTCTGCTGAGCTCTCTCACTGGCTCAGAAATATTTTCTATTACATGACCAAACCATAATGTAAATGATCACTTGTTTATTCAGTGAACAAGGATATGTACTGAGCTTTGGTGACACAAGATATAGGCACCAATACAGTAAAGACATCTTGGCCTCAGGGAGTAAAGGGGTCACTGTGGTGCTTAATAATGTGAACCACATTGGATGTAAGCATTCGTTGGGACCAGAGGAAAGTGACTAGCATATTCTGGAGAGTTCAGATAAGAATTCACAGAGGAAGTACCTACTAATATGGGACTTGCAGATGAAGAGAAGTTAAAAGGACACACAAGTGGGGATGAGAATTTGGGCAGGAGTACACACAAAGCTTATGGAGACAGAAAATGATGGAGTTGCCACGTGAGAACAAGTAATTTTTTCTCAGCTCTTAGTAGCTCTTATTTTCAATACTTGTGGACACATGGAAAAGTAATAGTACTAACTTTTCTCCTATCTATCGAACTCTCCTTTGCTTCTGCACACATGACTGTATAAACCATGATTTTGCTTATGTTTCTGGTTCTTTCTGAGTATGACAAAACCATCTGCCTTGAGGATGGGAGGCAGGACAGAGAAGAATGAGAGAAAAAAGAGAGGGCGAAAGGGAAGGGAAGAGAGACAAAGAGATGGAAAGAGGCAGACAGTATGAGAGACAGAGAAACAGTGAAGGGAAGGGGAGAAATCACCAGACACTTCAGAACTCATGAAAGCCAAACAAAGTCAAAACCACAAACAAACATTGCTCCTCCCACTGACCTTTTGGAGACTGCAGAGTATGCAGAACCAGAACACAAACTTTAGAGCCAGACTTACTGGACTGAATACTGTCAGTCTCCTAGAAGCGGATACCCTTGAGTAACTTTGCATTTCAGTTTCCTTAAATTTAAAGTGGAGATAAAATGAGGGCCTACATCTTGAGTTGGCGTCTATCATTCCATTCTATCCAACACTTCCAACAATAGAGCCCTGGACCTCAGTACTTCCTCCTACTACTTCAGAATGCAGCCTGTGTTCCCTGGAGCTCAGGATTTTTAGCTTTCAGTGTTAAAGATTTTCTCAGAGATTTGTGCCCAGGACCCACTGGCCATTCTCTAGATCTTTTCCCTTTGTCTTGCTCACTTACTGCATACTGGCCAGCCTAAGTCCCATTCTCTGCAGCCCCTTCCGAGGGCACACTTCCCTATTGGAAGATGGCATTTGCAGGAGCTTTCTGCACTCTGTCATCATCAAGCCCACCGCAAACTGCCCTGCTCTCCTGTGGTGCATACTCCAGACTACCAGCAAAGATGTATGGCCAGAGAAGACTTTAGTGATGCTAATTTAAAGCCTAGACTTTGTGGACATTATTGGAATCTCAGCTTCATTGACTATTTCTTGCTTTCTCCATTATTTTTCTTTCTCTGAATGATCTCCTATTGGAGTAAGAGTAGACAAAGCTCCCACTCGCTCTCATTGGATCTGATCACTGGGTGTCTTTTATGCTTTCTTTTAAAGATTAAATTGGCATTTTATTTATTAAGCATTTATTTATTTATTTTTATTTTAGGGATGGGTCTACAGGGTGTTCAGGGTCTCAATACTAGATCAGCCTCATAGTGATCCACCTGTTTACAGCCTCCCAAGAGCTGGGATTAAAGGTGTGCACCCCCACCTCGTGTCAATTGCCATCTCAGTGTGCCCCAGGGACGGGGCTGGCATGGAAGGCCCCTGGATGGAGCCCCTGGCCCCAGCACCTGCTTGCAAGTGCTTTAATCTGTTGAGCTATTTGGATGGCCCTTATTAAGCATTTCTTATCACATCCAACATAAAAAGCAGTTGGTTGGTGAGTGATAGAACTTCCACAGGAATTTCTTAATGAGAGCTTACTGTTCCTCTGAGCACAGATACTCTGCACTATAGGGATCTGAGGGCCTTTGCAGAGCCTGAGTGACTGTTCCTTGATTTCAACGGTCTCTGTCAGTGTCGCTTCAGAGTCCCACAGATGCCACAGCACAGGGTTTTAGGATCTGGAACTGAGAAGAGATCTTCTTTAATTTACATTGTTCACTCAAGTTGAGGAAAAGGGGGCTCCCAGGACATTGGCAGTCTGGGACTTCAGTGGTTTTCACAGCACTTTTTACATCTTTTCTCCAACTACATCTTTTGATCATCTACCTTGTACCGTGCACTAGGCTACATTGCTAAGTGCTTTCCATAGCTAACTAGCATTTTCCTTATAGCAAACTTCTAAGAGGTTGCTTTTAGTATATCCATTTTTCAGGTAAGGAAAACAGGTGGTAGAAAATTCATATGCTTTCCTCAAAGATATATAGGGAATAAGTGGCAAAACAGGAATTTGAGTTTAGGCAGTCTGATTACAGAGCCCTAGTGTTAGTGTGTGCCTCACTCCTCTATACTGTTGTTTTGGTACTAAAGGAAACCTGGCACCACATATATAACTCACCTGGTAGCCTGAAAAATGTACCTTAAATTGGACAAATTGACAGTAGGGTAAGTAGCATTCTAGAAATCCCAAAACATCTAGATTAAAGAAGCTATGATAAATTTCACTTCGCTTATAGTTTTTAAAAAATGGATTTGCTATGGATACAGCTATTTGTGATAACTTGTGCTTGTTTATATTTATGTATCTGGAATGTCTTTAAGCACGTCCTACATTACTAATTTGACCTTGGTAGTACCTATAAGCAATGAGCAAACAGAATAAAACAGAGGAAGTAGTTAGCTGGAGGAAACAGGTCCAGCACATGCAGAGATGACTACCAGGCAATCAGCCCCCACTCCCCACCCACTGTGCTTCTCTCTTATCCTGGGATGGTGAGCAAAAGGGAACAAACCCATGAATGCCTGCGGCTTACATCCATGCATACAGATTGCTGATGGTAAGACATCTGATTCATAGACTCAACTGGAACAAAACCACTCTGCTTGGCTGAAAGGGAATTAAAAAAAAAATCCCACATAGAAAATCACAGACTAGCGATGTATTCATTTTTATAGAAATTCTCAGTGGAGTAGTAAGACCAAAATTTCAAGTAGAGTTTTTTAGAAGCTGCTTTCATTAAAAAGCATCTTCACATTTCAGAGAAAGAAAGTGACATATACAAATGATAGCTATGGAGCCACTTAAGGCATGTTACATTATACCAATATTTTTACAATCCTCAAACATCAACAACCTTTACCTGTAGTGCATATCTCAGGCTTCCAACCAGTAGTGATTTTCTGTTCTTATTGTAATTATTTTAAAATAAAATGTGTTTCCAGTAGACAAGGTCAAAAGGATATTGGTTTATTTTTATTTCAGTCCTTTATTAGTTGGTTTACCCTCTAGTAACTTGTCCACAGAAACAAAACACTTGACTTGGAAAATATTGAAGATAGAAAGAAGAATTAGTAGGTGGCTAATTACTAAAACAACTTGTTTCTGCATGGAAGATAGGATTATCTAGTATGGAATATCAAAGATTAAAAAGTATGAAGGCTGTTCACATCTGTTTCTTTGTCTGATTTAGGAAGAGAGGGTTTTTATTTTTTGCCTGTTGATTTCACAAGTTAAGGCTCTGAACAAATATACCAGAGAGGCGTCACAAAGTAATTCAAAATAACAACACATTTCTTCCTCCTCCACTCCGTCCTGGGAAATGTATAGTCTAAGCTCTTTGTATTACACTTTTGTGAAGTAAAGGTAAAACTATAAACTATTCACAAACTAACTTCTTTAATTTTTTTGCTTAAGGCACTATTAATCTGTTACTGTCAACTGTGGGTTTTAGTAATCAATATTGGGCAGAGTATGACAACAGTTGCATCATCATACAAAATTTGAAAATATACAGTAATCCATTAATTGCAAAATTATTGTTCTCTTTGACATTTTACCAATTATAAAGAGTAAGGGAAGCTCAAGCAAAGATTAAATATTTCTTTATTTTATTTCAGAACATTTTAAATAAATTATCCTATTTTAAACTGAATCTCTGTTGTAGGATTAAGTGGGCATTAGTAAGATTTTTCAAACTTATTTTAAAAATGTAACACACTTTAAAAATTGCTGGAAGATACCAATTAGGTATGATTCACAGACTGATTTAGTCACACTTCTGACTTGTAATCATATTGCTTATGTCTGGACAAAGATAATGTTTTCTTTCCTCATTTTTAGTATCTTCATCTTTGTCTTATGTCCAACCAAACCCATAAAAAAAATATACTAAGAAAAGATTCAGAAGAAAATCAAATCGACAAATCAATCTCATGTTTATTTAAACAGATTGCATTAGGTAGTCTAGATACTGCAGAAATAGATGGTAGTCTTTGAACTGTAATATACTCGGACTAACAAAGTTTATGAAGAAACAGCACTTTTAACATGTGAATAGGACTTTACTTTTTACACTTCATTTTTATACTTTTCTACTGGATAATTAGAAACAAGATAAAGCAAGACCTATATAACATGAAATGTAACTTCTGTATCTGACAAGGTCAGTCAAATGCCCTCAAGATTTATCCTGAAAGCTTGTACTGTAGTATGTAGATCCTTTGTTAGTGTCAGCTATGTGGATGAGTCACTGCCATTGCTTGACCAATTTGCTCTCTGTGAAAGATTGAGAGAACGTTTTCTCTCTATGTGATTTTCCTTAGGCACACTCTACATCATTGATCACTTTCCTCTGTAGCCCCATAATCTTGATCAGAAAATTTGGGAAACAACAGAGTTACATGATGCTACAGTATAGATTCTCCTATATCCTGAGTTCTCACTGACTTTGAATGTCTAAGGCCAAAACGTTGGCTGCCCTTGCAGCCCTTCTTTTTCTCTAATTTTTGGTGTGAAAACTTAAGTTGTTAACCCTCCAAAAGAGAAGCTTATTATCATTACCCTACAATTTAAGCAATTAAGCTTAACCTCACTATCTGTCTGAATATCAAACATCTTAGAGCTGTAGAAGGCTCAAGTTAACAATTTCTGGCATTGCCAATCCTACAGATAACCCACTACTATTATCTATTATGGACTACTGTACTATATTGGAATATTTTGCTGAATTCATGCACCTACAATATTGAAATGACAATGGAATACCCATCTGACAAAACTAAACAACAAAAGGGGAGACAAATGAAGAACCATTTTTGTCTGTATATTCAAAATAGGATAGATATACAGCTACTTTCTCTTAATTCAATGAGAAGAAAGAT
>NDGN011554510.1:0-15154 GCA_002564285.1 Tympanoctomys barrerae | reverse complement strand
GTGTTTGTGGACAGGATATCATGTCTGCATCTTGTACTATGAATAACCACTAAGAAGACAATAGGCAATGCATTCATTCTTGAAACTGTCCTAATAATTGGTTTTGAAGCTTTCTCATTGCTATTTTTTAAATAAAATTATTTTTAAAAAACATGTGAATAGGAGCTAGCACTTGAAGATAAACATAGTATGTCTTGGCCATGTGGTATAAGTGAAGTATGGACTGGAGTTGTTCAGAGAATGAAGGGACTATAAAGGCACAGAGGGCCTCAGAAGAAGGTATGCTCACCCTTAATCTTGAAGGAACGTGGGATTTGAAAGAGAAGTTTTCAATTTAATTTAAGCATATTCTTACACTATTTTATTTAGATACAATTTACAGCTCTTTAAAAAGTTCTTATTTGTTCTCTATCCAACAGCATTGGCTTCCAAACAGTACTGAATCAAAAGAAAGTTTCACTCTTTCTGCTCTTGCATTATTGAACACTCTGAATATTCCCCAGGCCTGTTCGTTCTGAGCATACTTTTCTACCATATGCAAGAGTCTGAGAAAATCTACTTGTATGCAGGAGATTGCTGTTATTCATTATTCATTAAAACATTATTTAGTTGAACAACCTACCAAAGAAAACTTGGTTCTGTTGGGGGAAATGTATAAACTCAGAGAACTAAATTATTTTACTCTAAATGCTTTAAAAAGTGCAAGCTTTATGGTCTTCATTATTTGGTCTGTGCTGAGGAAAAAAAGTTTTCTCCAATGGAAAATAAGCCATAAAGGACAGAAGCTATGTGATCTAGAGTATTCAATAAATGGAGTTGTAGATCCTCCCAGCAACACACTAAGTGAATAAAAAAAGATCTTTACAAGTTTCACAGTTCTCAATCAAATAATGAACATTTATTCAATTGCCATGATATGCCTAGGACTGTTTTAACTTCAACAAACAAACATTTCACCAGTCGTAGAATAGCTGCCACGATGCATGGCTTTGGACAATCCTTAGCGTGCTGCAATGAACACATTTCTTCGTCATGACTAATTCTGCAAATCTGTTGTTGCTTATTTCTCTTTGCTCCAGTAGGAAATCTTGCACAGAGCAGGTATGTCTCGCTGGGTTAGCTCAGATAATAAAATGTCCAATTTAGTTTGATACAAAGATTGCAGATCATTGTCCTGTGTAAATTATCTATTCTCCCTCAGCTCCTTTCCCTATTTTTCTCCCTAATGTATTTATTCCTCACTTCCTTTAATCCTTCTGAGTTAGATAATTTAGGAGATGCACTGTCTTAGGAGATATGTGGGTCTGATCCACAAAATTTTACACAACTGGTGAATTAATATCTCAGGATGCACAGACCACCTGAAAGCAACAACCATTCTTTATTTTAACCTGAGAGCATCTTGACTGGGTAGTAGTAGTTTCTTGGGATCATTAAAGCCCAAAGGACCTATGTAAAGTGCCCCGAGGAGTGCTGTTGAAAGATCTCTCCCTAGAGTTAAGTACATCCTCTTTACCCTGCCCATGGTAGGAACAGAACCAGGTGCAGCACTGCAACTACTTCCACAGTCCTCTACCAGCCTTTTATATCAGCCAAATTCTTTGTCTTCTATTCAATGATCCAATTGTAGATAAGGAACTCATGATTCTGGAGTTTGTTTCAGATGTTTTAACATTGTGTTTTACAGGTGAGAAAGCACTTCAATTTAAAACCTGTGAGCATTTGTGCTGTGCTTTATTATTCTTCCTCTGAGGGCCAGGGGCTACAACAACATCCATTATATTTAGCATTCTGTTTTGCAGGTTGCATGTTGCTCCTAGAGTGATAGATTCTATTTTAATAAGTTCAGTCACTAAATCTTTAAAAAATCTCTTATTAATGAGATGGAGCATAACCATAATCTACTTTGTAACAGCATTCAATGTTTATCTTATAACAAATACTTGTTTAACTTAAATTTGTTTGAAAATTTTCTATTACAATGTTAGTGATCATTGATGAGAAAAGCGCATCAGTAACTTAAATAAAGTTTTGAGATAAGTTCTTTCTATGTCCATGGAAGATGTTGAATTCACTATGTAGCCCACGTTGGCCTCAAACTCTGCCAAAGTCTCCCAAGTGCTGTGGTCTATAGAAATAGATCATCATGCTTGGATCTATCACTATTTTATTACCCAGGAAATACCTTGAAAAGTGATTAGACATAATATGCAATTTTTTGTTATGTCATATAATATTTGGCCAAAAGCAATATATGCTACATACAAATTATCATATCTATTCCTGTAAATATTTCAGAAAATATCAGTTATCTATCTGTTTCTAAAAATTGTCTCGAGAGTTGATTTTTTTCATAGTCTGGATATCTCTGTTAAAAATATACAAACACTGAGAGTAAGTGTATAGCCTGTGTTGGCATGCTTGGCTCACATGCGTGCAGTGTTAGATTTGTTCTCTTCCCTCACATAAAAAAGTATGCAAATACTTTTCCAAATTTTACTCCTAACCATCAGATCATAATATGAAACATCATACTATGAATTTGAAAACTAGCCAAGATATACGAGGGCTTCTTTATTATTTCTTAAAAAAACAATATGAGCGTATATTTTTTTCCCTTGTGTAGTGCTGAAGGCAGGGCCTTCACACAAAGCTCCATCTCTAACCCTGTTTTTGCATTTCCAACTTAGATGCCCAACTTGGACTTCACTGGGATCTTTCTCCCTCCTCTTCTCTGAGTACGGAGATTACAGGCTGTCAGCTCAAATCTGTAATTGTCTTAATAAAAAAAGAATATAAAAGATATACACATTCTAGGTGTTCCAATTCATTTTCCAGTACAACTGACTAACATCAAGGAAGATAAAATGAGCAACATAAATTTCACAAATATGAAAACAGTAGTTTGGAACAAAATAGGATCAAGATTTATTACATTTAGTCAGTGGGGGCTTCTGTGTTGGCTCTAGGTATACTTGAGAGGTACAGTTTTCAGCTGAAACAGCCATTTTAACTAAGTATCCCAAGAAAGTAAATTTTGAATCCTAGCTTTGAATAACTATCTCTCAATATATTAAACTAATATTTTCAAATTCATGAAATGTGAAGTCATGTTTCTCTCATTAAAATAGTAATGATAATTTTAAGTAACTGATAAAAGCTTTTTTAACTAATAATGAAGTAACTTCAAATTATGATGAACCATATATCACCATGTTCAACTTTTAAAGTTTTTTTTTACATTGGTGTACTATTATAATCATTGATTAATAAAACAAAAATATAAAGGAGTAGTTTAAGTACAAGCATTGGCATATTTTGCCCAATGTGGCATATGCTTAAAAAGTATGTCAAACCCTTTGGGTTTTGTTAGCTGAAGACTAATGAAATGTTAAGCATTTCTCTCCATGTGAATCTGCTTCTGAATCTTTGTGGGTCTCCACAGCCTAAAGGACACCTGCAAACTCCTTAGCAAGACCCTAGGGCTATTTCATGTTCTAACTCATACCTGATCTTCCTGTATTGTCTCTGGCCATGTTTTCCCTTCCCTTAAGTATACCCTTACTCTCAATATACTGGACTGTTTGTGGTTCTATGAACTGACATGCACCCATCTCTGCTGTCCACACTGCCCTATGTGATCGAAAAATCACAGTTCAATCCCTTCAAAATATCAGTGACATTGTTCATGAAAATTAGAAAAATAGCCAAAGTTACTATATTTAGAAATTCCTAAAATTTGAATGAAACTATAGAATAACCAAAGCTATCTCAGGAAAAAAATTAAAATGCTAGAAGCACAATAATGCTCAACTTCAGAGCATCCTACAAACTGATAGCCAAAACTATGTAATATGGGCATAAAGACAGACGAATAGAGTAATGGAGCAGAATAGTGAACACAGAAATGAATCTATGATTTACAGCCAATTGGTCTTTTGACAAAAGAATATACATGACAGAAAAGAAAGTCTTTTCAGTAAATGGCCCTGAAAAACTAGGTATCCATGTGCCAAAGAAAGAACCTAGATAACTCTCTCACTCTCTCTCAGAATATAAAAAAATCAACTCTAAATTCATCAAATATTTAAATGTGAGACCACAAATCATGAAACTACTGGAAGAAAACATAGGGAAGCCCTCAGGATCTTAGTCTAAGACAGTGATATCAAACCTTTTAAAGAACAATGCCCAAGTTGCAACCCAAATCCCAGTTCTTTATTGCAAAGTGCCAAAACTAGAATTAAATCCGAATACTTAGGTTTTAGTTTAGAGAGAAAAAAAGCATGCATTAACATATGTTGTCTTAAAAGAAAAATAAATATACATGCCATAAGTTCACCACTGCTACTAGTCCAGGCAAGGGATTTTCAGATATGATTCCAAAATCACAGACCATAAAAACAATAACTTATGATTGGGATTGCATCAAACTAAAAAGTTTCAACACAGTAAAAGAAACAATCAAAAGAGTGAAAAGATGACCTGTAGAAGGATTTTTTTGGGGGGAGGTGTGGCTCAGACTGCCTTCGGGGCAAATCTGGGGCAGCATGTGGAGCTGGAGATCGAACCACGGTCCCCTGTGACTGACTGAGTTTGCCCAAGCAAGCATTTTAAGCAACTGAGAGAAAGGGTAAACCCCCTAGACAACCTGTAGAATGGAACAAGATATTTTCAAAGTGTTTCTTCAATGAAAGATTAATATCCAGAATATATAAGGAGGTCAGTAGCAAAACTTGGGTAATCTGATTACAAATAGGAAAATAGCTTGCATATGTATTTCTCAAAATAAGATATATGCAAACATCAAGTATCTGAGAAAATGCCCAGTCTGTGATCATTAGGAAAATTCAAGTTAAAACCATAATGAAACGTCATTTTAGCCCCATTAGAATGCTGATTTTCAGAAAGACAAAAAAATAACAAATGCTGCTGATGACACAGTGAAAAGGGAATTTTACACTGTTGTGGAAATATAAATTGGTACCTTTATGGATGTTCATCAAGAAACAAACAAAAACCTCTAAAAAAATAGAGCTGCTATGTTTTTTAATAATCTGTCTTCCAATATGCATAGGAAAGGAAATCAGTATGCAAAAGAGAAGTCTGAATTCCTGTATCTTTTGCAGTAGTGTTTGCAATAATTTAGGGATGAAAACAACCTAAGTGTCCATCAACTGAAGAATGAATTAAGAAAATATGGAGCACGTTTATAATAAAAAATGAAGAAGTCCTGTCATTTTGAACAATGTGATGGATATGGATGTTGTGTGCTCAATTAAATGTGAAGCCCAGAAAGACAATATAGCACAATCTCACTCACATGTTGAATCTAGAAAAGTTAATACCACAAAGGAAGAGAGAGGAAGCGGTAGTTACAAGAGGGTATGGAGTGTATGTGGGAAGGATGTGTTTGGAGGATGGTTGGAAGATACAGGGGTGCAATAAGGTAGCAGGGATGGCATTGTTCTATAGCACCATAGGATAACTATTGTTAACAGTATGTATTTCACAATAACTAGTGAACAGTTTTATACTTTTCCAACACAAATAATAAATGTCTTAGGTGGTAGGTGTTGTCAGTCATTTGGATCTAATCATTACACATTGCATGAGTGTATTGATATGTCACATTGTACCCCATAAATATTTATAATTACTGTGTATCAATTAAGCATAAAAGCACATTAAATTGTTTTCTGCTGTTTTAAGCTGCCGCATTTGGGAAAATTTATTGTGGTATCTCAAGAAAACTGAAATGCCCATGTGTTTTGTTTTATAAAGCCATGCAATAAATATTTCTTGAGTAAGTGAATAAAAACATTTAGTAAATATTTTAGGTTCCAGGAACTATGGTGGACATGCAGAATGCAAAGATTATTAAAAGTATTGTTCTGTCATTTATTTATACTTTTGGTTTTTCACATAAGAGAAATCATGTGAGATTTAAGTTTGTGTGTCTGATTTATTCCACTTAACATTATGGTACAATAGAAACATGTACGATAGAAACAGGGAGACAGATCTTTTGCAGAAAGGAAAAGAACGAAGAGAAGGACAGAGGGAAAATAAGGTAAGGGAACAAAAAAGGAATTAAAATTGTTATGCACATGTACCAACTCCTCACAATGGATGCAATCATTATGCATTGCAAGTATGTGCTAATAAAAATAAAAACTATAAAAGAAAGTTAATTAAAATCTATTTATATCCCTCAGTATCCAACTCACTGCTATCTCTCTTTGGAGTCTGTTTCTTACCAATGCTACTCTCCTGGGTGAACACTGTATTATTTCTTACCTAGTGCACTACAAGACCCTGCTAACCTCTCTGTCTTTCCTTCAGATAACCAGTATTTCTGCAGGAGTCCTTTTCCTATTTGCTCTTATATTTAAATCTTCTAATTTCTTTCCACAATTTTGGAAATAATGTCTTAAAGTGTTAGTTAGCATATTACTCAAATATTCCTTCACCTGAATCTTTACTTGTCAGCCTTCTCAATTCTCCTCGTATTCCCATGACAGTGAGTACATAGACTTAGTGTCCACCTCATCCAGCACACTCTCATCCTGGATGTGGATTGCCACCTCTGCCTCCTAACAGGCCTCCTCCAGAGTGTGGACAATGAATCAAACTGTGTTAGTCTACTTGAAACTTTCCAGTGGTTTCTCATGTCTCAGAGCAGCACCTCTTCCTTTTGTTGGGCTAGAAGAGTGAAGAAGTACCCTGAGAGCTTTCAGCGATCACCAGCACCCTACTGTAGCATATGCACAGGTGATTTGCCACCCTTGGCCAGAAGTTCTTGCTTCTATGGATCCTTGGCCCTGTTGGCCTGACACCTGCCTCTAGTGAGCTGTGAAACTTATTTGAACTAGTCCTTCCTGAGGGACAGTTTCCTGCAGACAACAACAGGGACAGACAGGTCCTTAATGACTTTTTCATGTCTTTTGTATCTTTACTCAAAATTTTCCCTCAGAGAAGATCCCCTGGTTTCCTCATCTAAAGTTTGAATACTCTACCCCAAAGAGAACGTGTGTCCTTCCTACTTTTCTCTTTTTGTCATTTAGCACTGTTTAACATACTATATATTTTCCTCTTTTTTTTTTTTTTTTTTCAGTACTGGGGTTCAAACTAGGAACCTTGCACTTTCCAGGGAGGCACTTACCCCACTAGGATATACCCTCTGTCCCATATTTTACTTATTGATTTTATTTGTTGTCTGCCTGCTCCACAAAAGTCTCATCTTTATAGAGCAAGCACCTGTAGCTATTTTGTTATGGTTGTATTTGCAAAGCCTAGTCAGGGCCTGCCACATGATGTGGGGCAACTGATATTTACTAAATGCTTTGAATAGATCCATTTTCCTTATACCTCAAATAACATCTCAGCAAGGATCTGTGAGCAAGAGAAGGATGGGTATAAAGAATAAAGGGTAGGGGCTGGGGAAATGGCTCATTGCTTCCCTGGCGAGCGCAAGGACCTGAGTTCAATTCCCCCATTCCGCAAAAAAAAAAAAAAGAAGGGTTAAGTCCTGAAGCCAAATGTCCTGGCAGGATTGGAACAGCTCTGCTGGGATGGCCTTGCCATAGATGCTGAGGAAATTAAATGGGCAGAATTATGTTCCCCTAGTACATGCCAACAAACAATGGGAGGTGAATGTAGCATGCAGCATGGAAGTCCTGAGGATACGGTATCCTGTTATCTGATGGAGCATTGCTCTGGAAAAGTGGAGCAGGCAGTGTTCAGAGGTCACGGGGGATTAGGGGCAGTTAGCATCAGTGAATACTGCTGATGAAAGACAGCAAACACTTTACTGAGCTGGAGATCTGGGCAGAACCTCAAGCACTGGGTACAACAGAGACAAGTACAGGTAGAATCCTAATTTTTCTGTTCAATTTGTATATACATGATAAAATAGTACAGGTAATAATTATCCATCATCTTAAAATTTTGGAATTTTTGAATGGTGATTCAACTTCTACTTGTTTAATTTGAATGGCAATGGAATACCCATCTCTGACAAAACTAAACAAAAAAGGAGGATATAAATGAAAGACCATCCATATATATATATATATATATAATAGTTAGGATATATATTCAGCTACTTTCTCTTAGGTCAGAGAGAAAAAAGATTTGTATTATAGTGTTTAGACAAGAAATCATGTCTGCATCTTGTACTATGAATAACTACTATGAAGACAGCAATATGCAGTGTATTAATTATTGTAACTGTCCTACTAACCTGTTTTGAAAATATCTCTTTGCTATTTCTTTCTCAATACAATCAATTAAAAAAAGGATAAACTAAAGACTGACACATTTCCTATGGAAAAAAATCTACTTGTTTAGTTATTTTGAGAAATATAATTCATTATTGTTGACTATATTTATTCTGGAAATGTGTTATATCACTGGCTACAGTGGCAAAATGACTGCAGTCTCAGTATATTGAGCAGGTTGAGGTGGGAGAATAACTTGAGACCAGAGTTTGAAACCAGCTAGGGCAACACAACAGGAAAGTAATATGAATGCACAATGGAAAACTACTTTTCCAGAGAAAGGATGAAATCCTGTTATTGTGATTGTATGCATGGAGCTGGAGGAAATTATACGCAGTGAAATCAAAAGAACGATCACTGAATGATGTCAATGTTGTACCTAGAAATGTTAAACACTAATTTTAAGGTCTATGTTAATGGTTAAGATAGACTAGATAGACAAGATCTAAGCATGTTAGGCAGGTATGGAATACCTTTAATGGAATAGGTTCAAGGTGAAACTCTATTGTAACTGGAAGAACAAGACCACAACTAATAACAACGAACTTGAATGACAGTTCCCAGTGTATGCAGTCTGTTTCTTCTGAATACCTTTGACCCAATTTAGAAAAGCTGTAGGATTAAGATTATAAGTGGGTTAAGAGAGGGAAAATGACAGCATGGAGACAGCGCACAGCTCACTTCACTACTTTTATCATGCAATGCCTTCTTGATCGTTCTGTTCCTGACTAAATGAAGTGCATATGACCAAGGAAGTCCAAAGAATACCCATAGGTGTAATTTAGGTTGCCAAGAAGCAAGTTTTCAAATTGACTTGCAAATCCTTTTGGTGGGGCATTGATGGTGGTGGTTGCCGCAGGCTCTGCCTCTGTGGAGCTCCTCACATTGATGCCACCTGGCTGGCCCTAAAGGCATTTCACTTTGCTACCCTAATTATTTTTCTCATCCTCCAAGGCTCAGCTATGTCTGCCATTTTCTTCTTTGAATTAATTACTCTCATTACTTCTTATTGCAATTTTATTTAGTATATTGTATTGTTCTTTCAGCATGAATAATACCTGTTTGCAAACCTGTCTTCTGCTTCACACAGAACACCCTAGGTCAGGAACTAGGCTTGAGTCATCTCTGAGCTACCCCTATGTCTAAGGCATTGTCTCGAACTGAGGAATGCTGAATAAATTTTTCAGTTGGATTTATTACTCAGAGTAATCTTTGATCATCCTGAAAAAGAGGAATTTCTCAGATAGTTACCAGTTTATCCATTTTTGCTTCACATTTGCTATTTATGTCATCATTAAAGTTAATCACAGAGGGAAAAGATCAATTTGAAAATGCTCAATCCAATCTGTTTGTTTCATGATTCAAGTAACTGAATCACAAGGGCTAAGATTAGATGATTAAGCTAATTGGATTGGATGACCAATTTTTAAGTGAGCAATCCTCTCACGTCAACCTTCGGAGAATTGATGCGATCAATTATGCAGGCTCTCAAATAATTGCTGTCCAGCTTGACTTCAAAATTAGACAAACTATAGTTTGAGACTTATGTATACATAGTTCTAGGTATAGTTAATATTTTCTGGGTTCGTTGTTTTGGGGGTGGTAGAGAATGGGGTTGGGGTAGGAAAAACAGGTTACATATATATATATTGGCAGCAAAACTAGAAACTTTGTTATGGTACTGAATGTCTGCTAATGTGCAGAAATGAGCACAAGAGAGGTTCCAGACAGAAGAAAGAAGATCTGTCAGCATTAATTATAAAGTAAATGCACAAATCAGAGGCATGCCCACAGGCGACTAGGAGCTGCTCCCTGCTCTATGACAGGGGTGATGTGAACTGTGATCTCGAGCCCTGCCCTTGCCACTTCCCAGCTCTCTAAATCTAGTCTTTCACTTACAATATTCTGGTCACAACTAAATGAGCCACTTTATTAATGGCAAGGGTTATACGGAAGGAAAATCCTGACTTATTAGTTAATAGGATGGGGACAATGGTGTATGTCAGTCACCATCATTCAGATCATTCAAGTTTTACTGAACTACTTGTGACTCCCAACCTCCTTGATTGATTTAAATTAAGGAAGAAAATAAAAAGCCTTTACTAATGTGAAGTCACTTCAACACCTTCCAAAGTGTCAGCATATAATACATTGGAGGACAAAATCTCTATTACTCATCCAAAGAATGGAAGAACTTTGAAGAGTTGTTTTGGGAGTGAATCATATATTTCTTGATAAAGGTGTGGTTTCTTAGGTATTCTTGACTCAGACTGGTAATAAAATTTTGAATTTCCTGAGTTGTTCCCACAGATGGTATTACAAAGCCATTTAAACATATGTTATGCGACAGAGGAACTATTCCAGGGTTGATATAATATGGAGATCCCTTACTAAAGCACAGACAATTGATGGTCATACTTTTTTCCCTCCAGTATGCTCTGATTAGCTAACTTTGTTTTACTAATATGATTTTTACTATTATCTGTACAGTGTTCAGTGTGACAGCCTCCTCTATTCAGTGGGCAAAACTGTAGCTGCTCATTTAATTGATATCTTAAAACATAAATTTTATATTCCTAGCCAAAGCAGAAAAGGCCAACATATTCCGTTTCACTTATTTCCAGTGGATTTATTGGCCTTCTTCTGCCCTTGGGGATCTCCATGAAATCTCCGCAATTGTGCTCACAAGGCTTTCGGGAGAAATCAGCAGATGCAGCCATTGCAATCATACAGTAAATAAAAGCATAGTTTGCCTTTTATGTAAATCTTGATTTGTTGTATGTGAATAAGGACTTGAAGTAAAAGCCAGAAAAATCAGTTTGCAAGGTAACGGCAGCTGCTGGGCCTTTTATGGTTGTAGGGGTTGATTCCAAGACCTGTGTTCCAAGGTGGTCTATTTTTAATGGAGAAAACTCTACATATATGTGCTTTGATTAGGGTTTCTCAGATTTGGAAGCTGAAACAGATCTTAAAGATTTTCTCTTCCAATCCCTCCTTCAGTAAACAAGTTTAGTAGACATTCAAAATAGCCTTCTAGAGTTTTATAAATTAATATAACCATCAAGAATAAACTGGATATCTTGACTCTATGTTCAGCTCCATATTCCATAGTCCTTGTTCAGGGATCTTGCTATAGTTCTTCTTATATAGAAAAATAAAGAAAGCTCAAAGACAGGGGCTCTACATAAACAGACATCACTGGATTTAACTAGACCTTGGCATGACAGGAAAAAAGTGGGGAGCTGAGAGAGCCAAAGCCGCATCACTAGCCTGCCTCATTCCATCAGTGTTCAGTCGTATTAACTAGATCTCTCACATGACTGGGAAGTTCGCTGTACCTGTGCAGCAGGGAGGAGGTAGGTCCTTATTTCCAAGAAGCCACTGTCTAGGGAACACTATTCTGGGAAAGATGGAGATATGTGGTACGAGGTTCTTGTTTTTCCTGGAGTGAGTTGGGATGGCGACAGACCTTCAGATCCCAGCATGTTAAATCTGCCCTTTTCTCTTTTGCTTGGCTCTTTCCATTTTGCAATCTTCTGTGCTTGCAGTATTAACATTTACACACACACACACACACACACACACACACACACACTTCTAAAGGAGTTTCAGAGATAGAATCTGGAAGATTTGCAAACCTTTTCCTCCTGGACTGCTTATCCTGCCAACTTCCCTTACCTCTTTTGGCTGCTATAGCCATTTGACTTTTCTGTTGGGCAGGTAGTAGTAATTTGGGGGGCCCCTGATTAGATTCCAGCAGCTCAATTCCCTGGTTCATTTATCCTGAACCACCTTCAAATTGAATTGTTTTTTTTGTTGTTGTTGTTTTTTCCTCATGCCGACCTAAGCAGGAGTGGATCCTGGGGAATTACACTGAAATAACAGCCCTCTTCTCCCCTTTTCCTGCTTCGGAGTCATTCTCCTGCCCTTTGTGCCTCTCTTCCATTATGCCTTCGCAGCCACACGTTCTGCACCTTCTGCTGAAGCTGTCTGAGCTCATTTCCTCCGTGAACCATCGCGATGTACAACACGTACAGTCCCAGGGCCAGATGAATGGTTTTCCATTAGAAATACACTGTGCCATCTGGGGCACCTGGGAAGATAATGCCACAAAGACACCCCATCCTTCAAATACTAGGAAGGGAAGATTTGTACTGCTCTGTCTAGCTTGCCTCTGTGACTGCAGTCTAACGTGCTGTGCCGCAGTTTGGAAACCTTTTTTCTCTCTTCCCGGATCTCCGTGGCATCTCAGTGCACTGCATGGCCTGGACTGGGCGGGCTTAAAATGGGATTCTGTATGCACCAAAAGGTAAAACACAATGACGACACAAACTGTCAACACAGATAAAAGGATTTCCCTCAATTAAGGCAATCAGGTGAAATACTTGCTTCTAAAAGGGGCTTAGAGAACAAGAGGGCTGTTTAAAAAGAGCAGGGGCCCTTCACTGGGCCACAAAATTAGTGTTTTCTTATTTCAATGCAGTGCCTATCTTTTTGTAATTGAAAAGCATTGGTAGGGAGAAATCTGGGCCCCTACATAAGCATTGTGACTGATGTGTGTGTGTGTGTGTGTGTGTGTGTGTGTGTGATGTGTGTGTGTGTGTGCGTGTGTGTGAACCTGTATTTCTTTTCAAGCCTGTTAAGACAATGTGGTTATCTTGAGGGGAAAAAAAGAGAGCCTTGATTAGTATTCTGCATAAGATACAGTCTTCATTGCAGTTAGATATACAAAATCTATCTTCACTTTCAGCACCTGCCACCGGAGAATTTTAGAACGATCTACCTTTGAGATTGCAGGAAGCAGCCATTCTGATTCTCATCTTTCCTTGCCACGTCCCCACCCCCTCCCTTTTGTCACTGGCACTGCATCTACAGTGAACTCCGGTCCATTTTTATTCCTTTGTCAAATGCTTTTATTCATGGGAAACTGACGGCACATGTTTACTCAGGATAGAAATAGAAACACAATAAAAACCAGTTTGATAGATGATCTAGCCTATTCTCCACACTTCCCTGTTGTTTTATTGATTTACAGAACACAAAGACTAATCCGAATTTACATTGCTTGTATTTCCACTGATCTCAAAGGAGTTGTTCCCCTTTGCTCAGATTAACCAAACCAATTTTTCCTTTGTATCCAGTAGCCTCAGTGACAGTCAAATAGCCTGTCAACTAATCAATTTATGCTACAAAACTAATTTTTACTTTAAACAAACATTCTAACATTGTGTTGACACAATTAAATGATTTCTGAGTTGTACCATATATCTTCCCCCACACCCTAGGGAGCAGGTAAGAGCTACAGCTGAAATCATGTGCACGTGCTCTGGCATCAAATTAAATGTTTTCCCCTTAATCCTACCACCAGCAGCTGTTAGGTACTGTGGCTTATTGCATATGGCCTACATAATGAGACTGATCCAGGCAGTTCCGGCTGCTCCACTGAATGCTGAGTAGCCCTTCTCTCCCCAAGGACATTAAGGGTTACTGCGATTGAAAGTTCTCATGCCAACGAAGAGCTGCGGCATACATGTTTGGAGATGAGGGGAGAAAGCTTTGCAAGCTGGAGCTTCTACCTTGATTAAAATGAAGGGGATTGTCCTCTGCAGTGACTTCAAACTGGCATGCTCCCCAGAGTTGTGGCAGGACAGAGAGGGAAAAAAGGAAGCTTGGGCAAAGGAGGAGATCTTTGCTCTCTTTCAAACCTGTCAAAAAATTAGGTCAACATGATTTTGTATTTTAATGAAAGAACTTAAGGGTAAGCCTGAGACTTGGAGACTGCTAATACTTTTATGCTAGAGTGGCTTTTCACACTTGACGTAATGTCTGGCTCTGTATATGAAGTATTGAAGCTAATGTTCTCCATGGCTAATCGGACTTTAGCTGCTCCTGTATTTTTAAAATTTCTGTAGCTGGAGCAGCAGTATAGATGTTCCCTCTCTAACGGTACAAACACAGCGCAGGCTGCACATCATCATTTCAATTGTCAAAACAGATGAAAGGATTTCTGATACCCCAATTAAACTAACCTGCAAAAATCATTTTAAAATATGCTTTATAAAATACCCTGAATGTTAAAGTACCAGAACCCTCCAACCGTTTCTTCCAAATACATCATTAGCATCCCCTCCCCACCTGCCCCAGCCCTTATCTGATTTGATTACTTTTAGAATGAATTTGGTTTTGAACATGAAAGCTGAGGAAGCTAAATTGGAAGAATAATGGCTTGGCATTTTATGTCATTTGGTTGAAATTGCAGGTGTGGGAGTCAGGCCTGCTCCTATAACTCGTGCCTGGCTATTTCCCCTTTAATTTTCTGAATTTGAAATGGATTGCCAGTTCCAAATTACACCACACTTAAGGGACCTGCAAAGAATGCTCGTGATTTAAGATCCTACATTATTGCCTTGATGAAAAATTATGCAGGCACACTCACAGCCCTACAAGAAAACTACTCCTTGTAAAACAAGAGTATTTGACAAACACCAGGATGCTGAAGATGAGAAAACACATTCTAAGCTACTTTTCTTATTGATCAAGGAGGGTACTGTGTTAATGGTGGCCTGAACTATTAAATGGGAAAGAATCCATAGAAAAAGATGTGTAATACAGTCATGGTGGTCAGAAAGTTATAACTGTTGTCTGGAAGACTGAAATAACATTCAATCATTTGAAGCCACATGGGTAAGGGATAGTTTCTGAGTACCAGGGTTGTGATCTTTTTCAAAGTACCTACAATAATTTGCATTACAACAGACAGTATTTCTTTGTATAAAAAGCATCTTTCATGAGTGGGTGATGCTCTCTTTTATCAGTTCTATTTACTTGAAATAGATACATACTTTAATCTCACATTTTCTATTTATTTATTT
>NDGN011554504.1:13404-30317 GCA_002564285.1 Tympanoctomys barrerae | reverse complement strand
GCTGAAAGTCAAAGGATGGAAAACAATACTACACACCCCAGCACCTCAGAAAAAAGCAGGGGTGGCAATCTTGTTCTCAGGCAGTCTGAAATTTAAACCATGAATGATCAAACAAAATAAAGAAGGCCATTACATACTAGTTAGGAAAAAAAAACAACAGGAAGAAGTAACAGTCATAAATATGTATGCACTGAACATGGGAGCACCCAACTATATAAGGTAAATCTTAATGGACATGAAAAATCTAATATTCAATACCATAATCTTTTTTTCTTTTTTTTTGTGGAGCTGGGGATTTAAATCAGACCCTTACAATCAATACTACAATCTTTACAGAAGACTTTAATACCCCCTTATCCATAAAGGATAGGTCAAGCAGACAAAAAATTAGCAAAGAAATAGCAGAACTGAACCAGACCTTTGAACAAATGGGCTTAGTGAACACATACAGTGTTCCACCCAACCACATCTAAGTTCACATTCTTTTTTTTTCTTTTTTTTATTCACATTCTTTTCAGCTGCACATGGGACATTTTCTAAAATAGACTACATACCAGTCCATAGGTCATGCTTATGTATNAGAAAACAAATTATCCCATGCATATTGTCTGACCACAGTGCAATGAAACTAGACATAAATGACAAAACAAACCACAAAACCCCCCAAAATAGATGAAATTAAATAATACCCTGCAACCAATGGATTACAGGTGAAATTACATAAGAAATGAAACAATATCTACAATTCAATGAAAATTCAAACACAATTTATTGGAATTTGTGGGATGTGAGGAAAAGAGTTCTTAGAGGGAAAGGGTAAGAAATTTTTCAATGGGAAGGATAAACTGGAATGAGGAATCCATATACAAAATGGTTTGAATGATTGAAATCCTGGCCCCTACCCCTTCATGCACGTGCATTAATCCGCTGAGTTGGCCGGCCTTAAACCAATTACTTTATAAAAATTTTTAAAATTTCAACTTGATTTAAATATACATGTTGTTTTTAATCACTTGATCAGCTAATCAGTTAATTCTCTACATTTTAAATTTAATTAAATTTTTCTTTTGTTTGGTAAAATGAGTGAGGGAGAAAGAAGCTTTGTTGACTTTAGAAGCTAGTATCTGAAAACACAAAACAACTAAACTCTGATGCCATGACGGTAAAGCTGAAACTGCATTTTAACTTTTGACAATTGATTTTATTTTTTAATTCCTGGAAAGAACAAATCTAAATCTCTATGGGTTTCTTGTGGAACAAATAGCTACTAAAAATACTTTTTTAATTGACACAGAAAGCATATATGCAATGCCCCTCACTCAGATAGTCCAAGTTAAAACTAGGACTAAAGGAATAATTTCTGTCCATAAGTGTCCTTTCAACAAATAATACTCATCCTTTATTATTAGGAAACCTAGAGGCACATGGAAACTTTTCCTACATTTAAATACAAATATCATTGAATTATAATTTTTTTTACTTTTTTCAGTAGGGCAAAAGCACACACATACAAACTTTTTGATTTTCACTTTCAGTAGTGTTCTGAAAAATTACATAAGATATGCAATATTCTATTATAAAATAGGCCTTGTGTCAAATGCCCAACTATGGGCTAATTTAAATGTTCTCAGCAAGTCCATACTAACTTAGCCTAAGATAGGACATTCAGTAAGTTTGACACATTACATGTATTTTTCCTTTAGTAATAGTTGGTACTCATGATGGGATTTTTGGCACTTATCACTTCAAAAATTAAAGATATTTTGTATATTTAGATGTTTTACTATGAATTATACTTTAAGGTGACCTAGTAAGTCTATAAGTCTATTATTTTCAATCAACCCAAGAAGATTCGAGATAGCTTCCAACACTGTGTGTTTTACACATGAATTAATGTCATTCAAATAATATATAACAACTCTACAAGTGAATAAAGTTTAGCACGTTGTACTTCTTAATAATTTGTACTTCAGAATGGTTAAGAATGTTAAAAGAGGGCCAACCAGATAGCTGAGCAGATTAAAGCACTTGCCTAGACAGATTCAGTGGCCAGGGTTTCGATCTCCCCCACCATCCACAACCATGCTGTGCCAGCCCTGCCCCCAGGACACACTGAGACAGCGATGGAGACTGGGAGTGGTGGTGGTGGCATGCGCCTGTAATCCCAGCACTTGGGAGGCAGATAAACAGGAAGGATCATTACAATTCCAATCTGTGTAGTGAGATGCTGTACTAAATTTAAAAAAAAATACAATAAAAACTAAAGAATGTTAAAGGCAATTATTTTTTCCTAAATCAAAGAGTTGGTAAAATTTATTTCTTGGAATTCCAGGCTTTGAACTGATTTATGAATTCCTCCCCAACGTGTGAGGCAGGCTACCATATACCGGTCTAGAATCCACGCCTCCCTATATTCACATCCCAGGAGAACTCCTTTCCCTTCAGTGTGAGCTATTGGTCTTACTGAAATGGACAGTGTAGAATAACTTGTGAAGGTTTAGCTGTGTCCAACTTGTCCATTTCTTCCACCACAGATTTCCATAAGGTTAACTATAAAAACAATGAAAATGTGTTATCAGATTGCTTTCATGGGTTGGGGACGCAGATAGAGCTTAACCGGTCACCTGTTTCAAACCTTAAGCTGCGAAGGTCTTTGGATCTCATCTGGTATTCAGTCAAGTGGTGAGTAGGCTTCCTTGCTTAGAAAATTATGAAAGAGATCCCTTTTCCCTCATAGTAGCTGGCTAAGAAAAGAGTTCAGCTTCTACAGATTGACACTTACCCAGTAGGCAGTTTAACAGAATAGCTTTCTGCTTTCAACATCCCAGTCTAGCAGGGCAATTCTCTTTTTAAGTTTTTTGTTAGCACATGTTTGCAATAAATAATGCATAGACTCACCATGGGGTATTAGTACACAAAGGTATTGAAGCTTGCTCTTCCTTCCCAGCTCTGCACATCTACAGATCCCCTTTGTATCTCCAAATTCTAGCATCTTTTGTTTTGCTCATTAATTAAAGCTTGGTTTCTTCATATAAGGAAAAAGTGTTCAGTATATATCCTTGTGTCTCAAGTACTCTTTTCTTGTTGCTGGGACAAACAAACAACATTCAAGATGAAGAAAGGGAAGGTTTATTTAGCTCACAGTTACTGGAGGATTCAGTCCATATTCAACTGTCTCCAAGGCAGAGCAGCACTTGGCAAAGACCAAGAGCAAAAGGGAGAAATAGCAGAAATGATGACTACAGAGAGCAGGTCTGTTTCTCTGTCTCTCTTATGTTGCATTCAGGCTATCTACCCAGGCTGGGCATAGCACTCACACCCATAATCCCAGAAGTACTCAGTTCCATAATCCCACTCTTGGATCACCCATAATCCCAGTGGATCATAAATTCATCACAAACTCTGACCCATGACTGCATGAGGCTTTCGGGGAACACCTAGAGACAAACCATAACACTTTGTATGTTTAATTTACTTCACTTAGCATATATTTTCAAGTAACATCTATTTTCCTGAAAATAACTCAAATTTCCTGTATCTATCCTGATCATATAAGCCACTTTCATAATTTAGCTATTGTAAGTTGTGCTGCTATGAACGTACTGTATCTCCCTGAAAATAATACTGCCTGGGAAATAACTGTGAAAATTAAATTAGAGATAAAAAAATGCCAACACGAATCCATCTTTTCTTTACTTGCCTTATAGAATAGCCACTAAGCAAGAGAGAAGAGCCAGCAGTAAAGCAAGGAAGGGTGACTAGGGCTGGGATTTTTGATCTCTAGTTTTTTTCAAGGCTGATTACTATCCAGCTAAGCTTTACTTTCAGGCAAAGAGAGTAGGTAGGCACATATCACTGTAATATGATTTCTCTTTTGAGGAATCTGCACTGATTTGATAGTAGTTGTATATTTTATTTGACCACCAATAAGGAAAGTGTTTGCTTTTTTCTCAAATCCTTCCCAGCATTTTTTGTCTTTTAAATTACTGATGATAGCCATTCTTTCTGCAGTAAAATGCAATCCTATTGTTTTGATTTGCTGTACTGACCAAAGATACTAAATATTTTTTCATGTACACATTAATCATTTATATTTCTCTTGAGAAGTATCTATTAATTTCAATTATCCATTTCTCACTGGATGATTTGTTTTGAGGGTTTTAAATTTTGAGGCTTTTGTATATTCTAGTTATTGTCCTCTATTTTGGGCATAGCTAGAAACATTGTTTTTCATGTTTAGGTTGTCTCTCCAAGTTTCAGTTTGTCTCCTTTGCTCTCCAGAAACCTTTTAATTTTATATAATCCCATTGTTGTTCGTGGTGCTTATTTTTCATGCAAATTGAATTCTGATCAGAAAGTCCTCCCTTATGTATAACTTCAAGAATTTTACCAATATTACCTTTCAACAGATTCAGTGTTTCTGTTTCTATAACTAGGTCTTTGATTCAGTTTGATAGAACATTATTTGATTTGCTTAGAAGTTGAAGGTTATTTGGTTTCATTTTGGCATTCTTGGTACTTTGCCTATCACAGAAAGAAAAATAGCTTGCAATGGATAATCATGCAATATTTGCCTTCTTCGTGCAAAATCCAAAGGTTACTTCTTTTATCAGGACAGTGGAAAAACTTTATAAATAGAGGCCCAGGAGCAATGAACTATTGTGTAGTAGATATGTTTTATAGGATAAAGATCAGGCTGAACACTGCTACTCTCACACTGGAGGGCTCACTCTCATGTCACTGAGTACAGCAACACACACTTGTAATTTAAAGCAGGGACAATTTAATTGGGCACCCATCTTTAGGCCGTTAGTCCACGAAGTGACTAGATCAAAGGCAAAAGTGGTACAGCAGAAGGGACAGGTAAGGAATCTATTCATCAACATCATAGCTCCACAGAAACAAACAGAAGAGAGGTGCCCACAACAGAAATATACCTTTCCTGGGCATGTTCCCAGTGATTCAAGCAGACCCTACCATCCAACAGTGTACTCAGCTACTGGATCTCATCAGTGGAACTTGATGAGCATAGCATTCTCTAATCATCACCTAAACATGGAAGATATTAGGAAAACATTTTTATCATAATACTTGGGTTTCTAAACATAATAGCAATAATGAGATAGAGTGACAGATACCAGGTGATAAAATGTAATAGCCAAAGATAAGATAGGTGTGACTGCCATCCCAGATCATTGAGCCAAATCAGTAATCTGAATAATCTTACCAGTAGGAATCAGTCACCTTTTGACCATAGTGTTCCTCAAAAGTATACCTGCAAAGGTGTTACTGCATGTAAATAAACATAAAGCTTTAGTTCTGTTGAACAGATATCTACATCAAAGCACTAAAACAAGTAGATAAAGGCCTTCAAGTGCATCCTCAATTTGAGCTGGGCCGTGGATTCTGAATCCCTTCAATGAAGAAGTTGCTAGGTTTATGCTATTAATAGTCTGTTTAAAGAAATATTATGTATCATTCCCCCAATGAGATTTTAATGAAAAGAGGAAATATATAGATCTTTCTTGAATGATTAGGCCCTGATCTCTGAACTGATAGCAGATTTTGAGACTCATTTGATCATGGCAGTGTATCAGATAAGGACGTAGACAAGTGACAGGATGAGTGAAGCTTTGTTTCTTGTATGTCCCAAAGGGCCTTCATAGCTTCCCTGGAAGCTGCCTGTTTAGGCTCCATGACAGTTCAACTGGGTTATCAACTTAATTGCCTTCAGAACCACAAAGAGAGGGTGAGCAAAGTATACTCTTCCATGCGCCATGCACATGTGACTTTGGATCCTATATCTGGCTCTGGCCTGGGTCTCTCTTCCCTGGTTCTCTTTCCAGTTAGTATGAACTGAGCAACTTTGCTCCTCCAAGCTCTGCTTCTTAGATGCATCCAATTATGGAGACAAATGTCAGAAACCACAAGCCAAATTAAACTTCTACTTTATGTATTTTGTCCCTTATGTACGGTAAAGTTGAATACTAGAAATCTAGTTTTGGAATGAGAAATTGAATATATTTATACTCAGAAACTAAAAATAATTCCCATTTTAATTCCCTAACCTGTAAAATAAGGATCATTATAGTAGGGAAAGTCTAACTACTGTGTCTATCTATGAAAATATACCTACATTCTGGAGGTATTTTAGGTATCATTTCCACTAATAAGGGCAAAAAAGTGCAAGAGTGTTTTTTCTGCTCTGTTTCAATTCAGTTTGTATATTTGGCCTAAGAATAAGACAAATGGACCTTAGAAAATGACAATAGAGTATTGTAAAGTGTATTATGCAATGAGTATGATTAAGTCTGTTGTACACGTTGTAGTTTGATTGCATGAGGAAATCAATACTTCTGTTGGAACCCAGCATAGAATTTGTGAAGAGGTACTTGTTTTACCTTATTAGTAAAGACTCTCAAAACCAATTGGGTTCTTGAACTATCAACTCACTTTCTGCTTCAGGAACACAACTATAGAGATCTTTGTTGACTTGCACTTCCAAAATTCAGCTCTTTATCCCATTACATTGATGACATTAAACTGATTGTATTTCAAGAACAAGAAGCAACAACTAGACTAGCTACATTTGCAAGACACTTGTATATATACATTTCTGGGACCTGTAACCTCATCAAAATTTCCAAGGGCCTATTGGTCTGAGATATGTTGACACATTATGTCCCTAATTTAATATTCTTATTCACTCACTGAGTTATCCAACATTCTGGCATTTTTATGTGGGTTAGGATTAGAGAAATCTCTGCAACATGTCTAGGATGCCATATAAATTACTCTAACCAATGGTCACATAACCCAAAGAATGCAGCGGCATTTAAACTAACAGAACAAGGAACATTTGGATATTTTTAAAGCAACTCTTCAGATCTAAGGTGTGAAAACAATGATATGGCATTTGAGAAATAATATCTGGCGTTTTACTGAGATTACATTCTTGAATATGGGAAACTATGGTACATGAGATTGAGTATTGAACAGGAGTTTATGGTAAGTATGCATGAGCATACAGAGCAGCATTCCATAAATTAAAGAAGGAAGAGTACAGTAGTCTTGACTAGAACAGGTCTTGATGGTGCAAGCAAGTGAAGAATGTTCCATGGCATTTGCTACTGCTGTATTGTTTTCTATCTCATGATCCACATTGAATTCCAGTTTTGTTTACACATGATTCTTCATGAGCAACAGGTATCACCCCAAGTTAGATAAAAAACACAAATGAAAATTTGGTAATGTAGAATTATAGGGAAAAGTTATAGATTTATCTCTCTGAATGGATACAGCTATAGAGATATCTGTGCCCCATATTCAATACTCACTAAAAGATGACCTCAGCAGAAGACTATTTTGATAATTAAGGGAATGATAGGATCATTAATTCTTTGGCTCTCCTCATGATACAAAAGATCTCAAGAGTAATGTAGTCATGCCAAGACAAAGATTTTGCATTTAACAGCACAGTATTCCATTCACCAGAAGTCTTTAGTTACTGTTGTTGGTAAATTACCATTCTGTCAATGGTAATTACTAACATGAATTCTCCAAATGACTCCAGTGATTGAGGAAGCACCAAATACCAAGGGGTAGACTGAGTATGCTAGACCACTTCTGTTGAGGTAAGTATATATTTCCTTAAGGCACATCTCTTCCATTTCCTCCCCTTCACTAACTACCATCTTTGTATTCAAATGTCCTACCTACTTCTATGGTGTGCCATAGAGCATGGTTTCTGATAAAGGAACTCATTTCATTTCATAGCAAGCATAATGTGACAATAAGTGGAAGCTCATGGAATTTTGTGATCTTATAAAATCCGCCATAATCAGGAGATGGCCGGCATGGTACAATTGTGAAATGGTCCATTGAAAAGCAGACTCAGCCTGACACAGGCGCCAAGATCACTGAACTGAGGTAATGGCTTTCAGCACATATGGTCAAACTTTCATTAAACAAAATTCTCCTATTACTACCCATGGATCTGTATGTGAAAAGGAGAAAACAATCGGATTTGCCTCACAATCATTCCTATTTATACACTATCAAAGTTTGTGTTTTCTATACACTCAATTTTAGAGTCTTCTCAACTAGGGCCTCTCAATTCCAAAATTATAAAAACAGACCCAAAGTATTTTTCATTGAACTAGGACTCACACGGCTATCTGGTCTATTTAGGATCTATTCCTGTTATTGAATCAAGGGAGAAAAATGCGTTAATCTACTAACTGGGTTGGATAATAGTTACTATTAAAATATATTATTTGTACTATGTATGTTTTGCTGTACAATGCAGGATAAGAATGTACATTTCCCAGTTTCAAGAGATCCCGTAGATCTACTCTTAGTGTGATCACGCTTTACACTGTCCATGAATCAAAATTCAGGCTACACTGTGCATGACTCAGATCGTCTAGAAATACAAATTTTTCTGAATTAGCAAGACTATGTAATTGCTTCTTGAGGCCAAAGAGAGTATGGAGTGGAGTTTTTGAAAAAGAAAGTTATAAATACCAGCCTTGAACACAACACGATTTTCCAACATGATATGTTGCAAAAACAGACATAGCTATATTTATATTTTATTTTGATATAATCACACTTACATATGGTTTAGCTGATTGATCTTATCTTTCTTTACTCCTTCTTTCAATTATCATGTAAAGTAATGTGTGCTAGAAGTAATTGTTACACACTCGTTATTGAATTACAGGATACTAAGAAGAAATACTATTCAGGTAGGAGGCTGCAGGGGAAAAAACATTCTCCACTGCTGGTAGGATTGCAGACTGGTACAACCACTGTAGTAATCACTGTAGAGATTCATCTAAAACCTAGGAATAGTGCTACCATTCAACTCAGCTATTCTTCTCATGTGTATTTTTCCAAATGAACTGAAACCATCATACCAAATTGATATATTTGCTTTCAATGGAATTCCTAATTTCCTAGATACCTGTTTCAATGTCATGCACTCTAATTTTTTCCTGTATTGTTCATTTATTATTTCTATCATTTTCTATTGTCTTTTTAAATATAATTTATGTCTTATTTAGCTGTGCTGAGCAATATTTTCATAATTATTGTCATTCTTTTTGTCATTTTTTAAAGAACACAAAATAGTGACAGAAAAAAAAAGTGATTTAGGTAGGAGATGAATAAGTATCATCAAAATAAAATAACAGGAATATTTTACCAACTTTTGAAGACTGTTTTCAACTGTACAGAGGAGAAGTGTTTCATATGAGGCAGAAGTGTGACTCTTGTCAGGACAGAACAAGCATGGTTTATAGAGATTCAGGTGGATGCTAAGCTGAAGCAAAGCAGAGTAATGGTTGTGCAGAATATTGCCTTGAGCAGGCTGAGCAACATGCTCCAGAATGTGCTTTCTTGTATTGTTCTTGTTAGGATGATCCACAAGAGGGTACTGTGACCTTGTAGAGGACTCAAGTAAAGCAGCTGTCTTTTTCAATCACACATCTTGTTGGGGACCTGCTGAAATACCCCTCAGGAGCAGGTGAGATTGAAATTGTATCACCCTCTTCCGGAAATTCTTTTTCATGGAGCAGCTGTACAGGTTTATCTATACAACAGAGGTTCCTAACTTGCTCAAAATGCACCCCCATGGGTGACTCTGAAGAGACTCCCAGGCTTCCATCCATCCTCTTATACCAGTTGTGTGTCTGTCAAGCTCCAGAATCAGATGAAAGAGCAATGCCCACATACAAATTAAGTCATCTGCTATCGTTGCACAAGAATATGCCCCACTGAGGAGAGTGATTATATGTTATCATTTTATCCAAACCCTGACTGATGCAATAACTCAGAAAGTCAACATTAAAAATTTCCACATTACTGGTCTCAGTTTTTCTGTTATTGAAAATATACCACATAAATGTTTACTTTATCAAGTGCTAATGGCTCTCTAACTGCTGGCATGTTAAAACATCAGAGAGGTGAACCTTAATTAAAAAAAAAAAAAAACAGACATGGTGACTCCAGGCTAATGAATCCTTAAATGTTCCCCTTGGATTTGATGCAATCAACATTAGTGTTCTTGTCACTTTCCGTTCCTATTGATTTTCTGAATATCAATTTCTTTAATTGAAAAGGTCAGTGAGAAATAGGGTTTGTATATATTGGTTAATGAATTAGTGCATGCATGTATGTGTCTTACTATCATACAATGTATATTTATTTAAACAACACCTGAAAAATATTTTCTTAATTTTAACTCACAACAAAATACTTCTGGTCTTTGCTTCCTTATTCACCTCATATAACTTCAAGGTAAGTCTATCCTCACAGATGACAATAATGAGACCATGTTTATTTCAACAAATTAAAGATTTGGAGAAGAGAGTTGGTTATATCACATGAGAAAAGTGTAAATCCTCAACTGATTGTGTCTGTAAATTCAAACAGCAGCCCACTGTTACCTCGACAGTTTCTACAATGAACACAAGTGAAAGCATCCTTACTTTTAATGTGAACAACACACACAGACTTAAACATTAATTATTTCCATCCATGATATTCTCTATTGAAAATTAATTTAGAAATTTGTGATATAATTTATCTTAATTTTGAGCACCTGTTCGCAAAAACTCACTAGTTCCTTTTCAATAAATGAAATAACTCAGGTGAGCCTACGCAGGATGCAAAATTTCATTACCCCTTTGTACTAAGTTTTCAGGTATCATTAAGCTAGTGGTCACATTAATGAAACTTTACTGTTATAAAGTGGCTGGAGGGAGTATTAATCCCTTGAATGAGAGTGGTCATTATGTGACAAGAAGAGGTTCCCCTGACATTTATAAATTTATCTAAAAGGAAAGTACATAGTAGTGGAGATTTTGACTATTGATCTTCCCAGCAAAGGGCAAACATGTTCAATAACCCCAAATAATATAAGGAACCTAGGTCTAAGACAAAGCAAGAGATTTGCACTATCATCAAGGACAGAGACAGATAGAGCTAGTGGAAAGACCTCTGAACTCCATACAAGAGACAAAACTGAGGTGTGCCTGACTTCTCCCCTCTCCAGTGAGCTTTATTCTCATTTCTCAGATGTTTGTATCATTGATGAAATAAGTGGAGTTTTGATCAAGTGCAGACCATTGACTTTCATCTTATGCTTTCTCATTAGGAACTATATTTTGTTTCACTGTTCTCTTTATACACTAACCCAAAAGATGGTCCTGCTTGATGAAGAGTGCATTTTTTAGATGCTTTGGCCACGATTTGGGAACATTTCAACTGAACATATAAGGAAAAAGGTTGACTTTTGGGCAAAGACTACTTTCACAATCTAAATTTTACATTCATTTTGCTTTATCTGATTGTAACGTTCATATATGCATACATATTTTTCTGTTGTATCAGATTTTAGGAGAAAAAAGTGATTATTAGCCCTAGACAACAACGTTTAGTGATGGATCAGGGTTTTATTTTGTAGTTGCTGTTGTTCCATTTACTCACTGAAGTGAAATTTGTTCATCACATACCAGGTATTAGGCTTGGGTTAGATCCTAGAAATAGAATGACAAGCAGATTTCATGGTATCTACATTTTAGTAGTGAAGATGTATATTAATAGATGTGAGGTTCATGAAAGGAATAATAAAATTATTAAAAACACATTGTAAAGGGTATCAACATTGATTCAACATTTTAAGAGAAAAAATTATGATTATAAGGAAGGCTTCCTCATACAAATGATTAGATGGGAAGTTAAGTAGGTAAAAGTGTAAAAGGAGAGAATTCTAATCAAAGTAGATCCCATATTCAGGCTCACTGATACTGAAATAATGACATGTGTCTGAAACAACTAGGGAAAAACGGTCTTGTTCAGAGTTTTAGGTCATTTATGTTAGTAGGAAAATTGGATAGCTTTACTTCAGAAGGTCCCAAAATTCTGTTTTGTTGCCCTTAAAATAATAGGGAAGCATGTGAAATCCTTGAAGAAAAGAGAATTCTATGTAGATAAAGAGAAGAGACAGAACAGGGAAATGTAATGCAGTTAGGAAGCGCACAGACTGTGAATGAGGATACGACCACAGACACAGCTTCATATATGTCTTTGCTTCACTGGGTTCTCCACATGTAAAGCAAATCAAATTTTATGCACATTTGAAGCTTACTGCAGAGTTCAAGCACTTGTATGTAACATTGTGGTTCATTGTATAATGATAGAAATGAATAAGAATGTACATAAGGTTCCTCTGAATGTAATTTTGATTAAGAGAAAAACTGAGTACTTCTGAAATGGAGTGACCAGTTACAAGGTGATAAATATGCACAGGAAATTGAGTGAAATTTGAGCAGAAAAATGAAGAAAGAAAATCAGAAGCTTGTAGGTAGATGGTCCTTTGATAGAGATGAAGCTGTCTACATAAGACACCAATTTTGAGATTTCAAGTAAGAGGACTAAAAATTATTCCTCAAATGTACTGGAGGGAAAGTGCCTTAGAAAAATTTATTTTTGGAGAAAACCTCCAGTGAGTAAAATGCAGATGCAAGATAAGGAACAAGGAGTAAATGGAGCTGAGCACTTTATAGAGTGACAAATGTTTCCCCTAAAAACGGGTTTAAAATAAGGAGAATGATAAGGCAATCACTGAAGCTGTCTGTAAAGTGGAATTGGGGTAGTTGCTTTTATTATTGCTAAATACATCTTGTGGTTTAGCTTTTCAAAAGATAGAACATTAAATCCTATTCAATCTTAAAGAGAAAGACCAACTACCCTGGGTCTTATCATTAACATGAAGAGGAGACTACGACTGAGCTCTATGGATGGAGGAGTGAGTTCAAATACACCATTGTTTCTCAACTATTTAATAATTGTGTACATTATAAGCACAGTTGAGAAACAGAGCTACTGGCAATTGGCGAACATTTCTACTTATCCTAGGTTTGACAAGGACCAGAATAAGGTAATAAGCCACCAGAAAGCCAACTTGACAACCTTTTCCCATTCCACATTCAGATATATCACGTTTATTATTCAAAAGCTATTTGCTGAAGTTAACTCATTTTTTTGATTTGTAATCAGATTCATTTAAAATCTAAAACCCTATGTTACATGGTCTTTGCTAAAGTGCTTTTGCAGAAAAGCAAACTAAATGTATAAACAGATACCTAATTGAACTGTTTTACCATTGCTATTGTGCTCAATTTGCTTTGTGGAATGTTAATGTCAGACAACTATCAAACCAGAGCCGTAGGAAAGTGTCTTGCATTCCAAATGTGTATACAGAATTCCATGAATGCTAATTATTTGGTTCACTCCAAATTCTCTCTTCAGCGAAATGCTTGTCTTGTCTCTATTCATAAGTATTTTCCATAAAAATGTGTTAAATACTATGAATAGTTAACCTACTCCCAAAATGAAAAGCAATTCTCTTACTGCTTTAACAAAGTAATCGAATATGTACGCTTTCTTTATTTTATAGGAGGAACAAAAAATAAAAATAATTTAATCAGAAAGATGAAAGACAGACGACAGAAGAGAGGGAGGCTGTTTTCCAAACCGGAAGAGGAGCAGGGATGGAACGCACTGGCCGAAGGCAGGCAGGCAGGCAGGCAGGCAGGCAGGCCGGAGTTACTGGGGGTGAGCATGCGTAGTCCAACGCTCCCTGGGCAGTGCGCTGCCGCCATTATGCACTGCAAGACATGCTAATATTTTATAAAAATAAAATGTATTTAAAAAATGAAAATAATATTTTTCTTAATTTGCAAGGCACTTTAACTTATGTGTGAAGACAAAAAGGCCCAAGCTGCCATCTAGACACTGCAATGTATGATGAAAGAGTTTTGGTTTTCATTAGAGTAAAAGGGAAAATTAAAATGCCAGAAAAATTTCCCGAGTTGAAACCCACATTACCTCATCGATCTGACGAGAGAAATTGGTCAGATTGTCAACTTCATGGCTTCTCGGTGCTATGGCTTATCTGCTCTTTTACACTACACATTCAATGTGGCTGTGTAACAAAAGTGCTCTGACACCATAAAAATACACATTTTAAATTAGTAGTCAGCGTGAACTTTTATCATTTAATTGAATTTGTATTATTATTTTCATGAGTTGCTAAAAATAAGCATATTTCCTAAATTTACAGCTAGATGCTATCTCAATAGTCTGTTCTGGACAAAGTATCGTATCGTGGGAACCTGAAAATGCTAACAGAAACAGCTGGTATTTCCAAATGGAAGACAGCCACTACTGAATTCATTTATATTAGGTAATTACACTTCTCAATACCTTTTCCTGTTGATGCCAGATTGATTGTTACTCCACAGGGAATGCATTCATTTAAAACTGAACTTTCACAATTATCTAACATTTCTTTTGTGGCAAAAAAAAAAAAATTAAAACAGACTATGAAAATTTGCTGATTATTATTCAACATGATTTTCTTGCAGCTAACGGCACAGACAATAATTGAAAACTTCTCCCTAACACATTACTAGTGCATTCCCTCTTTGCTTTTCCTCGTAAGCATGGCCCTGAGCACCAAGATATATTTAAGAATGAGAAATAATACATTCTAAAGATTTCTGCATGCTTCTAGTGTATATAATTTCTTGTATTCTTAAAATTAATGGAGAGTGTTTTAGAAAGGTAGATAGATATATAGATAGATATTAATGTAATAAATGACTCTCAAATAGCTATTAATCCTGATACTTGAAATCAATTAAAAATTAAGTAAGTTATATCTTTTATAAAAGTGAATATCACTTTTGCTGAAGTGGCTAAAACTGTCTCGGAATGTAGTATAAGGAGGGAGTGTGTTTTAATCTCAGACATTCAAAGATCCTTTTATTGTGCTCAATTTAAAATGTACTTATCTTTAAATTATTGTTAAAAATTTATTCTTGTACCTTGATTGTATATTTGATTTCAAGAGGAAAACTGGTATATTTATCTTAGGCAAGCATTGCAAAGAATCAGACATATGTAGTTAAATTATAAATAAATTGAAATAACATCATTTCTCCTATAATTTTCTTTTTGTAAGTGAGAATTTTCTAACATTGCTTCAAAATCAGATATATGTATATATATATATATATATCATATATATGACATATATATATAATTTGTACATATTAGACCTGTCACACAATAGTGATTTTTATACTTAAAGAATTCTTATTCTGACATTGAGCAGTGATGACTGCTTCATGTTACAGTGTGATGTTTACAAAATTCCATTTTTGACAATAGTTATGCTCTTTGTTAAAAACAACATGTACACTCTCTTTAAAATTAATGAGAACTATTTTGTTTGCCTTTTGTACAAGTTTGAAAAACAAATTTTAGCTGCATGATTTTTCGTTTCTTCCTAGCAGCACAATTTTTCAAAAATTTTGTCCCGTAGGCAATTTCCTTCATTTCCCTTCCTTTCTTGCTTAAGACACCTGTCAGTATATTTAATATTTTCCATTATCTTTTCAACAGAAGGGGCCTCAGGCTGCAGCATGACAAAAACACCCACAGGTATCAGTGTCTCAAGTAGACTCCAGCTGTCACCACCTCTCCAGTTCTTGTGTTCCAAACAGAGAATGATTGAAGTACTTTGCCTAATGTTTTAACATTTCTTTGAGGCTTATTTTATGTCAAGACTTCCACATGTAGAAGATACACGTCCTCCCTCCAAGGAGCTTCCATTCCAGGATATTCAAAGGAAGCAGACATGTAGAAGAGTCTTTTTCAAAAGTGTTTTTCCCAAGTGGAATGAAAATAGAGAAATATTAAAGAGGAATCCATGACTGAAGCAGAACAAATTACTGTCTCTTTTACCAGGAAATGTTTAGAGCATAATTAACAACAATAAAATAACAGGCTCAGAAAGCAAATGGGTTGAGATAAAACTGCATATATTTTTTTCTTCATATTTCCTCAATTTTAGTGTATTAAAGATAAAAAAATGTGACACGTTTCAGGACAAATTTACATGGAAAAAACTGTTCTTTGAAAAACTGGGAAGATTTGAATATTGCATTTCAGAATGAACTTGAAAAATTAGATAAATTTTGAAATCTCTGGTGGTTTTCCTGGTCCAGAATCTGAGAAAGGGTAAATTCCAACTCATCACAAAATGGTGATCAAGCTACAGAAGAAAACTCCAAAATAAAGAACACTGGGCAGGAAAATTGATTTGAAAATCTATTTGTGTGCTTTGCTCATTGTTTATGAATAACAATAACAGACAATATAAAAGATGTCTCCTTGCATCAGGAAATAATATTTGTTAGATATTCAACTACCTGGTAACAGAGCATGAAAAGATTTGAAATATAGGGGAAATAAACAAAATGAATTTAAAAAATACTATTGCAGAGATAGTGTGCAAACAATGTGGTGTAACACTGAAATGTATTCTCAGAATGAAAAGTTCTCTCAGGATGAAAGGGTATAAAAAAAGAAAAATCCAAATGGTTCTTATAATATATACTACAATACCTATTCTTGTATGTAGAAGTAAATATAAGCCATATTATGTTTACATTAAATATATATATATAAATATATAAGTACTTATAAATAAAATATACACTGTAAATATAGAAACAAATATGATGTGATATTGTAGAATAAAAATAAGCAAATTTTCTCATTATGAGAGATTTTTACTTTGTATACCATTATGACCTTTAGCAAATCTTAAATTCTGCTTGTACAATTTGAAACTCATGCAAATAACATAAGTGAATGAAAATGGCTCTGTTCCAATAAACCTTTATTTCTACCAACAGGAGGCTTTCCAGATTTGATTCATGGTTTGCCAGCCTCTGTTCTAGAACCATTGAAGTTATTTGTAAAATGACTTCCAGCTGGTAACTTTGATCTTCATCTCTCTCTGTCTTTTTTTTTTTTTTTTTTTTTTTTTTTTT
>NDGN011554503.1:13615-48635 GCA_002564285.1 Tympanoctomys barrerae | reverse complement strand
GTGCCTATAATCCCAGTGCTTGGGAGGCTGAAAACAGGAGGATCACTATAAGTCCAATCTGTGGAGTGAGACACTTGTTCTAAATACATTTTTTTAAAAATGGAGAGAATGGAAGGGTGAAAGCGGTAAGAAAGACTTGTTAGTAGTGAGCTGTAGTTAGACTGGAGCAGACAGGCCTGGTATACTCTTTCAGCACAGCATAGTGATGCTAGATATTACTGCCACACTACAAATTTCAGAAAGCTAGAAAGGAGGAATTGTGAAAGATTTTCCCATGAATAAATGAATGTTTGAGGAGCTAAACATGTTTAACATGGTTGAAACATATATATGGGGGTGTGATGTGTGTGTGTGTGTGTGTGTGTGTGTGTGTAAAATCACACGGTAGCCCATAAGTAGATATTGTTTTATTATCATAAAATAAGTTTAGAACTTAAAAAGAATGAAAATATGGGCATAAATGCTTCCAGCTATGCCAACATGCTACAGGATTCATAGATCTTTAAGTAACACAATCATGGAGAATAAAGTCTCCGCTCTTTGATAGATACAACACTTGATGCTGTTCTAATAAAAGGAGGAGGACTCTGAAATTTCTACTTAGTAAGGGAAGTTTGCATGGCAGAATAATCAGTCTAAATTTACTCTCTTTTATAAATCCAGCTAAATGTAATAAATTATGCAGCATTTCAGAATCTGAAATTCTTTCTGAAGGAGAATTTGTCTGAACATACTTAGTGCAAGAAAGTCAGCAGAAATAACCCATTTAAGGAAAGCAGTCTGGATCTTTAGTTTATTTCCCTCCTTGTAACTTCTGTCTACTCTTTCTGATGAGCCATTTATATTAATATCACTTTTTATGTAAATTTTAGATCTGTTACTGCCTATCTAAAAATGGACTGTTCATCACTAGATATATGACATTTTCTGCTTCAACATCCTGGTTGCCCCTGAATCTGAAATGTGGCTGTTCTTAATGTGAGAAGACCCATTGACTCAGGCTCTGACAAATTCTTTCATGGAAGGAACAAGGTAGCATGTGTTATACATGAACGTACGAATAGAAAAGGCATTCTTCTGGCATCCGGCATTTACCACTGAGTATTTTATGATTATATAATTATGTATCATAATTATATGATTATTAAAAATTAACTTTTTGCAATAACATATTGTCATTCAACAAAATGTGCCTTCGGTGAAATGCAATTACTAACATTTATGTATGAGAATAATGCTTCTTCTGTAAGCAAAGATTTGTCTTAAAGATGAATTACTAGTATGGCTGAGAAACACTGTTTTAAGAGTAACAATTAGTTCACTCTATTTCTATATCATACTCAAAGGCTGGCAGAAGAGGATTCAAGCCAAAAACAAAGAACAGACTGAGAGAAAGGAGCAATTAGTGCTTGCCTGGGCATGCAGAGAGATGGGCACAGAACTCTGCAAGAAGCAGAAAAGTGGAGACATCCTACTTCAGTCTAAGAAGCAACACAAGCAGACTCACGGCCGCACTTACTGTGCTCTAAAATACCACAGACAGGAACTCCGTGTGACAGGTTGTGCCAACTCTGCAACACTTCACATTTAAAAAAATTTTAAAGTTGGAGGGACAGCACCTATTCTTCCATAAATGCTTGTTCCTATAGCAAAAGAAGCTCACCTATTTGGTGGAAGGAAATATGTGCTTTGTGAGGGGGCTTTTCATAAAGCTATTGTATGGCTATGGGTAAGGAGCTCACCTGTGACGAACTGAACCTCCTTCTTCACTGCTCAAAACTTTTCAGTGTCTCCACACCACATTTTCCCTAAACTATTAACCACTGGAATTAATCCCAAAAGCTTTAATCACAATAGCTGCATTATTAAGTCCAAGGTAATATATTTTCCAGAACTATTCCAAAGTAGACAGTGATCATTACTATTTAGTAGTTGATATTATTCCAAAGTACACAGTGATAAGCTAAGGTACAGATTAATCTCAAACAAACCTCTAAGAAAATAAGTTAAATTATGTGGTTTAAAGAACACAAGAATGCATTGTTAGTATAAAAATATTTACTTAGCATGAAATAAGGTAGTAAAAAAAATCATAAGGAAAGCTATATGTATGATAATTAACTTTATAAGGTCTTATAAATAAATGAATCTTAGGCTGGAAGTATAAAAGGGAGATGGGGTGAGTAGGAAATTGAAATATGTTATGTACACATAACAATGTCCTATAGTGAATGTAATCATTATGTACTGCTATCATATACTACTAAAACTAAGAATAATCATAAATACACAAAACAAATGAAAGCAAATACTAAGCCAAGCACAGCAGCATGTATCTGTACGTGCAGCTTCTCATAACACTGAGGTAGTAGAATCCTGAATCCTAGGCTAGCCTAGACAGCTTAGCAAGACCGTATCTCAAAACTTAAAACCTGAGGGAAAAAAGGGGGCATGGGAATGTATGTAGCTCAATGGAAAAGCCCTAGCATAGTATGTATAAAACCCTTGGATCAATCCCCAGTACTGCAAAAATAAGATTAAAATATTGAAAGCAAAGATGTAAATTCAACAGCAGAATTTAAAATGAATATAAACATTACCAGGAAACATGCCATATATTAAAAGCACAAAGATATGGAGGCTTTCTCTTTTCTATCCTACTATGTTTTTTTCACTAGAGTTTTCATCACACTCTATATTGAAATTTTCAAAACTTTGTTATATAATATCTGACACCAAATTGTTTTACGGTAGAAGATATATAATATTTTGGTTTTTAAAAAATATATTCATGTCTAGTGCTTGACTTGGACTCACCAAATATTTTATTGAATGAATGAATGAACTAACACATGAACAGAATTTTTAATACAAACTTCAAATGAACTAGATGCTTCAGCAACAAGCATATAGTCATGGCTTAAGCACCTGCGTGTTGGAGTACTGTGAAGCTCTGTGAAATCAACCTGGAACAGTGTCAAAATGGTGAATTAGGTCATCTAAGCATCAATCATATTCTTGGATCTAACCCCCCAATTAATCTAGAAATAGGGGTGGCACTCACTGAACCATCAATGCTACTCTGATGGGGAGAAACAGGAGTCAAGGTCCTGTCACTCCATATAGCTGTTAAAATGCAGCCCCTGGTAAAAACAGAGATAGTCCCCCTGTTTCTTCACTGTCTATACTCATCAGAACCCAATGAATGGAGGACATGTACTACCCCTCACCAGGCTAGTATTCAGCCATTTGGGACCCAAGGCACTGCTTAGAAATCAGTGGTCCTTCTCCATTCCTGCTGATGCTCCTCTCTCCTAGTGAATACAGTCCTTTCATTTTATTTATTTTTTCTTTTTCCTTTTTTGTATTTTTAGGGAAGGGTCTACAGGGCGTACAGGGTCTCACTACTAGATCAGACTCTAGTGATCCACCTGTTCACAACCTCTCAAGTGCTGGGATTACAGGCTCGCCCACCACACCCAATCTCAATCATCATCTCAGTGCGCCCTGGGGACAGGGCCCGCATGACAGGCCTGCTTGTAGGAGCTTTAATCAGCTGAGCCATTTGGCCGGCCCCTTAGCCCTTTCCTTTTGATCATATGATGCCGACCCACCATGTGATCTACCATAGAAGGCTAAAAGTAAAAATCTAGGATTCTAATTTGATTTCTACTGAACACCTATATCTGGAGGTAAATTATAAACCAACTTGCTAATACTGATTATGCTATCTTAATGTGATAATGTAGGGAGACGCTAACATGAATAGGCTGACTAGAGAAAAGAGAAGCAACTGTTATTTAAAGACCAAGGGGAAGATTCAGTACAATAATTAAAAATCTGAGATCTAAAGAAGATTGTACTAAAGTTCTTCATCTAGTCCTTTGCACTCTGAAATGTCCTTCAAGTGCTTTTACCTTCTTTAAATGTCTCTGTATTCTCCATGAAGTGAGAGATGCAGAATATAAGTTTCAGCTGAGGTAGTATAAATTCACGGAAAAGTTTCCCTCTTAGGTACCAGTCAAAGTCCTATTAAGTTATAGGCACAGTAAAAATGAATATCAAGAACCTACAAAGATTTTTTCTTATATATATATATATGTACTAAAAACTGCATGTATTCTGGTTAACTTTTTTCAAAATAGATGCATATACTGAAGCAGAATATTAGGAATCTGCTATAGTCTGAACATTTGTAAATATATTTTAAAAATATGTACATATAAGAAAAAAGTGACTTTATCATGCCTATTTTACTCTATACTTGCTTATCTCCATAGATTACAATTTCTGAGAACCGAATAATTTGAATTTTCCAGTAGCCACCGGATGGTGACATTATTTTGCATTTTGTTGTATCAGGAAAACACAACAGTGTGTTGAGAGTCAATATGGAGCTTTGTGTTATGCATATGATGCCAGGTTTAGGCTCCTCCCATTGCTGGCTCCATGGCAGCTTTGTGATTGACTCTTTCAATGGCTTTGGAATCTAGACTTGAGCAGCCACTCCTGGGTGAAGGATGCTAACACAATGCAAATGATGTACCTATATTATGCCTGTGAAGTCAGGAAGATGAAAAAAAAAGTATCTAAGTAATTTAATCTTTCCTATATAAACTATTTGCCTGTTGCTCCTGCTCTGCATCCTTCATTGTAGTGAATATTGTCTGGTTTATATTACTTTGTTATGTTCAATGATTAATCTTGATTTTCAACTTGTTTGGATTGAGAAAGCACAGCTCTGGGTTTGCCTGCTTGGCATGTGGAACACGGAATGGAAGGTGGATGCCCATCCGGAATGGAAACAGTGCTGCTCCACGGGGTGGGGCTTAGTAGGAGCAGAAGAGGGACAGAAAGCCTGGGGAGCCATCTCCTGCAGGCCCTACTTTGAGACTTCTGTGGAGTGAGCAATTTTCTTTCCTACACCCTTCTACCATGACCTTTCTATCTATCCCATTACAGTCCTGAAAGCAGTGGAACCAAAAAACAATGGACTGAATGTTTTAAACCGTGAGCCAAAAAGAGCCTTTCTTCCTTTAAATTCTGGGAATTTATCAAAGTTATCAAAATCTCACACAGTATGGTTCATCAGCTTGGTTCCCAGTGAATTTCTGAGCTTGTGTCACTGTGGGTCTACCTGGACAACAAATTTCATATTAATATTACATTTGTGGCCCGCAGATATAGCTCAGCAATCTAAGCACGTGTCTAGGCAAGCACAAGGACCTGTGATCAATCCCTGGCACCACATGCTGCACCAGCCCAGTCCCAAGCATGCTGAGATGGCCACCAAGACCAGCATGGTGGTGCATGCCTGTAATCTCAGCACTGGAAAGATTGAAACAGGAGGATCACTATGAGTCCATGCTCTGTAGCGAGATCCTGTACCCATTACTGAAAAGATGGATCTAATTATATAATATAATTATGTAATATATAATATATAACTAAATAAAATTATATATAGTATGTATAAATGTATATTATATATGTATATATTACATGTATATACATTTGGGCTTTTAATCAAAGGAATAGAATTTATAAAAGCACTAATATAATTATAGATATCATCTTGTTCAATGCTATTTCAATGCTCATATGAAGTGTATCACTATTATTCATATAACACAACAAGTAAAATGGTGCGTGGATGCCAGAGGCTGGGGATAAGAGGAATGGGTGCTACTCTACAATGAGCAGAGTTCCAGTTTCATACATGAAACAGTTGTGAGATGGATAGTGATGTTGACTGCACAATTATGTGACTATGCTTAATGCCACAGAATCATATGCTTAAAAATAGTTAAAATTTCATGTTTTAAATATTTTTCCAAATTATTTAAGAACAATTTGTAATTAAATTAATAATAGTTTAATAATTTAAAATTGGTTACAATCACTCCATAAATGTCTTTTGTTCTAAATAATCACCTTTATCTCACTATCAAAGATGTACTACCTGAATCCTTGAATCTTAACTAATGTGTTTCATCAAGTTAAATCTTTCCAGGACAAAGCAATATACCTATTTCCAATCCTAAGCTTCTCTACTTCAGGCCTTCATTTCCTTTCAAAGGTACCCTCTAACTGCCCACTATTTCATATTCCTCCATGAGACCAGAGGGGTCTATTTACAATCCTATGACTTTAAAAAAAAATGTCTTTAGGCTCTCCAAAGCCAGCAGATATGTCCAATACCTGTCAAGTAGACTTCAATGTATTTTACAGTCTGGACTGCATCACTGCCTCTGCCTTTCAGCAAAGTATTTTGTTTCAGGCTCTGAAATTTATACCCCTTACTTGTACATATTCTCTTTTTTCACTTTATGGAAAAAGCACAACAAAATTCCATAACAAAATAGTAGGAAAATAACAATAGTTATTTTTACCTTTAAAATAGTTTCTCAGAGTACAAGAAGATGTGGTCATAAAAAATTTTCCAATTAATATTAGAATAAATCTTTCTTTTCAATGACTTATAAGCACTAGTCATAGCTAATGAACATTTTTTCCCTTTTCCATTTCTTCCTTTCTCTTTTAACTTGGTTCCTATTTCCTTGTGAACAATTTCTTCTCATTTCATAATATCTATTGTATATGTTAGACCTTAGTCTTTCATTTTCTCATACCAGAGGGGAAAATACAATATTTATAAATGTATGATTGATTTCACCTATGAGTATGGTCTTAACAAGATTATTTACCAATAATAATCTTAAATTTACCGATTTTATGGCTGAGTAGTACTCCATTGTATACAAAGATCACATATTTTTTGTCCATTCTTTGGTTGATGGGCATTTGGGGTGTTTCCAAGATTTCACTATTACAAATTGTACTACTATAAACATGGGCACACATGTATCACTGTGGTAAGATGCTTTCAATTCTTCCACGAGGATACCCAGAAGGAGAATAGCTAGACCAAATAGTACCTCTAATCCTGCTTTGAGAAATCTCCACATTGATTTCTATGGTGGTTGTACCAGTCTACACTGCCACTAATGGTGAAGAAGGATTCATTTTTCCCCCATACCCCCTCTAGTATTGTTTGATTTCCTGATTATAGCCATTCTTTCTGGAGTGAGTTGGAATTTCAGTATTAAACATACTTCTTAATATGTATCCAAATTCCCCATGAAATGCTGTAAAGAATTACTTTTTTTCCTGTTACATTCTGTGATAAGACATTTAACAGAGTATATTTGTTGTTCTTCAGTTGTCACCTCCTCTGGGATATACCTTCCATCCCAAATTTTTTTAAGAAGTAGCATTCATTTGCATTGTACCTTTCAAGAGCACTTGCTCCATATACCCTATATGGTGTTATGAAAGCTCCATTCTCCTTTTCAATTTTTTCTTGTCACTTATAGAAGAAGGATTATACTTGCCCACTAAATTGAGGTTTTACCCTTGTCATTTTTTCTGGCCAATGAGATACGAATGCAAGTGACATGTATCCCTCTCTGACACAAAATCCTAAAGCCAGAAGTAGTCCACAATCTCCTGTATTTTGGCTTTCAGAGGAGGATGAAGTAGAAGAGAGCCACAGCCCAACTATGAAAGCTGACTTAGTTGTCATAAACAACTGCAGCTTGGGGATTGTTTCATATGACTTAGATACCATTACTGATATAAGCACTACAATGTTCTGTTTTATTAATTTTATCTGTGTAGCTGTCTCCTCACAAAGCTGTGATCTCCTGTAGCTCATGAATTATTATTTATTGCTATTATTTCAATGTCTAGTTCTCTCCTCAGCTCATAGACACCCAATATATTTCTGTATGAATAGATCTATAAATGAAAAAGTATAAAACCTTAAAGCTCTTTCAGGCACTGTTCTGCTTGACTCTGTAGAGTTGGCTTCCACTATTTCAGAAATGTCAATTAAATGGTATCCATATATGTGAATATTTTCATCGTCTGATTTGTTAGGTTAATGATTTGGTCCGTTCTTGAGGAGACAGAGACTTAATCTAATAGAGATTAAAGCCACTGATGTTTCCTGAATTTAGATCAGATAAATATTGCACCTCTGTAGTGTGTTTCACCATTTTGTTTATGGAGTGTGACATAGATCTCCTGGCGCTGCTTCGGCACCTTTCATCCATGCGTAGCCAATAATATACTCTATGCACCATTTCTGCTAACCTTGGCAAAGTAGCAGAGGTATTTAGGTAATCAGGCGGCTGAGTGCTTGTGTAGTTTATCACTTTTCATGAAAAAGGAAATGGGTTAAGGAGGATTTCACAAAAGAATAACTGTGGCTTAGATTAGAATAATACTGTAGGAAAACGAGAAAGAATAAGCGATGCCAAGTACTCTGAAAACATACCAAGTGGATTTCATTAGTAAGGTGATAGCACAAAACCAAAATTATACAGCTCTTTTTTTTTTTTTCCTTGTCAGTAAGGGAAAAACTTGTTTTCCTTTTGTCTCTTACTCAAGAACATTAGTCCACCTTTAATTCCGGGTGACTAGCTTTCAGTAATTTTTTTTAACTAGGATTGCAGTCCTTTGAGAACAATGTTGACAGCTTAGAGCTGACAAAGAATCATTATAATCAGTGCTGAAGATATGAAATCACAATGAGAAGGGTTTTGTGTTGATAGCAGCAGGGACCACACACTGTGATTGTTTGCATTAGAACTCAGCAGGTACAGTATGCAAAACCAAATCACAGTGGTGAATTGGAGGAACTTAAGAGACGAAAAGGTCATTTTTGTTCAAGTACCTGTCTACTATGTTAAAACAAGAAACAGAATATTTCCATTCATTTTTTTTTTGCAAATGATAACATAGTGTGTATACTAACTGCGATGATTCCACTGCATTTGAACAGAGTAGAATTAATTTAAGTGGCATCTGAATGATACATACAGAAGGTAAATATAGAAAAGAAACAAAAAAGTGTAAATAGTGGATCATATAAATGTGCAGGAAAACAGAATCACCTAAATGGCTTTCCATTAAGGGTGGATGAAGCTAGAAAGATGGAGGAGTGTAAATGTACTCAGAAAAGAGTAAACGTGTGTGTTTGTGTGGTACCAACTCATGATAATCACTTCAGTATAAAAAGTATCAATATATATTTTACATTTTCAAAAATATTTTAGTATCTATGTTAATTAGTTCCCTTCATTCTACAAGTTTAGCTTACATCATTGAAAAAGTCTTATGTTATTACCTGTTTCTTTTTTGTAAGAATCTTTTAAATTTGTATCCTACATTGAGTAACCATTTGGGAGATAAGAACAGTCCTCTGTTCAAATGGAAAGGTGGACTAATTCTTATTCTAATAAGAATAATAATTCTTATTATTCTCTCTTAACATTTTGCTAGGAAATTTTGTGCTTTATGAAATAAAAGTAAAACTAAAATAATTTGTAAACAGAATGGCATCATTTCAGTACTGCATTTCATAGAGTTGAATGGGCAAGGTAGTTTTGAAAGGCATGACATGAATTGCTGCCGAGAAAATTGTCAGGTAAATTTGAATTTTTAGCTGTGAAACTTCTCATTCATCCCTGTTTTCAATGTATCTAATATCTCTGTTATGTTTCTCTTCTTGTATTTCACTCTTACATTGTTCCTCAATGCTTTCTACAACAATTCCTCTATCCAGGTATTACAAAACCACTAAGCTGTAAGGTATGATTGTTCTTCATGAGAAACTTACAGACTCCTGGTAGAGATAAACCTACAAAGATAACTACAGCAGTGATGTTAGAGCCAGGGGAACTACCATTATGAAATTGGCAAATGCTGTCTGCACTTGAAAGTGTTCACAGGGGTGGCCTATGGTTTTTTTTTTTTCCTATGGATACATACTCATCAAGTAAATAAATGCAACATTTCCAACTGAGAGAATATCACGTGAAATGCATACAGGAAGTAATAAGTAGCCTGCTGAGATTGCCCTCAATATGAATGGAGAGATGGTTGAACTGAAACAGAAAGATGTGCTGAGGAGCTCAAGTTTTGTCTTGAGTAGTGAAAAGCCATGGCTATGTGTGAAGCAGTGTTAACTTGATTGTGTGTTTTTAAGGAATTTGGAAGATATTTCAAGAAAACAAAACTACAGGCAAAAATATTATTTAAAATCTAGTGCACTCATTTTTTTCTCTCCTGTTAACACTAGTAGCCTAGAAAGCACATTGAAGATATTTATTTTAAAGTTCAACTGCTTGACAATTCAGAAACATTTTTATTTTTTCAATAATATACCCCAGGCAATAGAGACTCAGATTATGAGGAAACTAGTAGTGAAAGTTCTAATATTAGCTTTTTCAGAAGCTGTTGATTTTCAAGTAAATGGACTCCAGGAAACAGTGGCAATAAGTGCTTCAAATTATCTGAAAGATGCCTTCATAGAATAAAGTGATAGAGTGTAGTAAAGGCCTTGAATTGTCTTGGGACCTCCTCCCTCTGAATTCTCTAGAACATCACATGCAATCGTGTGGGATCTTTCTGCTCTATTCCCTCGATACTAATTTTAAACTTGAATGCTATCATTATTGGGTATACTATAACATCTACACTATAAGACTCCAAATATTATTCCAGTGTGTAAGCCCTACAATTTGTCTTATTACTCAAATGGATCCTTTGAGTACTTAGTAGAAATCCTTTAATGTCAGTGGCCCTTGCTTAAAACTTTTGAACTACCTAAATTCCCTTTATTCTGTATCTAGCTAATTGTATGTGGCCATGTTTGCCTGAACCTAAGAAGGTTAGGTTTTTCAGAAGCTGTTGATTTTCAAGTAAATGGATTCCAGGAAACAGTGGCCATAGGTACTTCACTTTGTACATACTTAGGTACGTTAAAATGCATTTTAACATATTTACCACTTCTATAAAAGATCACAGAACTTAGGACAACGTACATCAATTTTTTAAGGTTTGTATAACAGTGTGGATGGGGAGATGTAGCATAATTCATAAGGTCAAAATATTTTTTGATCAATAGGGCCAGCCAGATCGCTCAGTGACTAAAGAGCCTGCATAGGCAGGTGCAGCAACCATGGTTCAATTCCCAGCATGCCATGCTGGCCCTGCCCCTGAGGCATGCTGAGACAGCCACTGAGACTGGGCTTAGAGGCGTGTGCCATAATCCCAGCACTTGGGAGGCTGAAAAAGGGTGGATCACTATGAGTCTGATCTGTGTAGGAAGACCCTGTAGAATTTGTACTAAATACATTTAAAAATTTTTTTGATCAAAAACCAATGTGACATTGTTACAAGTCTCCATTATAGTTTACATTGGGTATAAAAATTAGATTTGAGGCACTCAGAGTTAACTTCAATAAGCTATTGAATCATTATTAATATTTATTCTAGTTAAAGAGAGCCTGATAGCTGAATAATGCCTAGGAATGTTTTTAATGTCAATCTAGCTTCCCTTGTATGCAATGCAGGCAACAGTGGCTTACCAACTTACTCTTTATTGGTCCAAACTTCACATCCTAGCTGTGTTTCTAGAACTTACAACATTCACTTACATACTCAAGACTATACTCTCCTCAATCCTATTGAATAGCAGGCTACTTAGTTTCCTGGGCAAATCATGTATGCCCTTATCAAACATTTAACACATGTTGTTTTTCTCAGGTAAAATTTGAAAATTCTTAGGACCTTCTAGGGAAATGTTTTAAGAGTAAGAAAAAATATATAAATATTTCTAGCAGCTCTTACACAATGACTGAAAGTTGAGAATTTTAAGACTGTTAAAAATATTATAGGGGCCACAGAGATGTCTCAGTAGAATAAGCGCTTCCGCGGCAAGTGCAAGGGTCTGAGATCAATCCCTGGTTCCACAAAACAAAAAACAAAAAACAAACAAACAAACAAAAAACTAGAAAAAAATTATCAGTAGAAATTTTAAAGACTGTTTTTTAGCCTTGTCTTTTCTCTTACTATTTAGCTTGAGAATACCTTAATTAGTCCTCAGACATTCACTTTGAATCTTAAAGAAAAGAACCACCTTTATGCTAACACTCTGGTTTTATTTCTGATAATGGAAGTAAATTTAGCTTTATTTTGTAAAACATTAATAGTTTATGATATTCAAAAATACTTTGAAATTTTTAGAAAATAATATTTACTTAGCTATACACAGACAGATTTTAGATCACACAATTAATCTGTGAATCCCAACAGTTAAAGATCTCTCTGAAGTCCAAGATGGCTCACAACATGATCCACACTGTGGTCTACATTTATCAATGTGAATTTTTTTGTACCAGGGATCAAACTCAGGACCTTGTGTTTACCAAGCCAACACTTAAGCAGCTGAGCTATATCCCAAGCCCTATAAATGTGAATTTAATACACACACAACATTCTTTCATCAAGTATCATATTGGCAATTATGTTTCAAACACTTCAGCAAACAGTGCTTGAAAAGACTTCATCCTCCAGTTCTAGTGAATGGTGACACAGATGAACATAAGTAAATCTAATAAAATCTTATAGGTGGATAATATTGTATTGAGCACAGTTATGCTTTCTTACTTCTTGAAAGAGGTAAGTATGGTCACTTACTTCTAGTAAGTGACCATAGTTTAGAAAATGACTCATTCAACTTGTGATCATATAAAAAAGAAAAACAAAGAATTTAGTGGTGAAACAGAATGGATAACCTGCATATATGTAATACCTTATAATTCACAAGTTATGTTTCCATCTAACATCATTTTTTTTCTCAATTTGTTGATACTATTAATGTTAGGCCCTATGAGTACCAGACAGCTACTGGTTTCAGTGTTTATATGGCACATCCCATTTTCTCCTTAATTAAAGTTTCTGAGGTAGCCATTACTATCTGCATGTCACTCGTGATGCAGTGGAAGATTAGGCAAACTAAAGTTTACCAAAAGTCACACAACAATTAACACTGAAACAAGATCCAAGTATAATTTTATGTGACTTAAAGGTGACTTTCTTTTCTTATAAAGAACCACACAGATTATTCCTCTACAAATGAGGAAAACATTAAAGAAATTTATTTTCATGAAATAAACTTGAGGATGTATGTTTAAGTCATGGATTTCTGACTTAATATTTAAAAATTTTTTCAACTTCTTAGCTACATTGTCCCTGACTTACATATGAACAAATTCTATTATGGGAAAATATACATAATTCAGATTCATTCATAAATCCAACAAAATAAATTGCATATATCTTGAATGCAGATATACATGAAGGCATGAACATACAGTACACAAACCACACAAAATGCTATAAATAAACCAATTTTACTTTTACAGTTATCTTAAAATTATGGTACTTTACCATATAACAATTGCTGTATAGGGGATTGCATGGACTAAAGAGAGTAGAAGAGAGTTACTAACTGGAAAAGAGAGGGTAAATTGGAATGATGAAGCTGAGGGCACAGCAACTAAAAGAGAGGGAAGGTATTTGGCCCACACCTGGTATTGCTGGAGCTGGAGGACCATCAGCAATAGGAGATGGAGAGCAGGATGGAATCTTACAGTTGTCATTGACGACTTAGGTTTTTTTAATGGATTCAATTTTATCTACATTCTTGAAAAAATAAGCCAGTGATGTCTGAGTAGTAGCTCTTCTGTTTCTCTTCTTAGATGACTCTAACTCTGTATGACATTCTGAACAGCTGCAGCAACCTTCATGAATCATTCTATATTGGAGTATTGTGCTTGAAAACCTCATAGTGCCTATTCAATAATTAAAAAATTCCTGGGGCCAGAGAGATAGCTCATAGAGTAAGTGCCTGTCTGGCAAGTGCAAGATCCTGAGTTCAATCTCCAGTACCACACAAAAAAAAATCCCTTATAAAATAGCAGTTAGTGTGCATAATTCTCACCTTGATGAATTCTGTATGCAGATAACAGAACTAATCAACTACATTGAGGACAGCAATGTGTAATACAAAAACTATGCTTAAAATACCTGTCATCTTGGTCTTCTAAATATGCACTGTTTCTAATGTCATATCAGTTATTACTATACTCCTTTTAAAGTAAAATTTTAGAAAAAAGTAATAAAAGAAAAAAGAGATAAGAACAAAAATTTAAGATTTCTTGAAAGCGTGTGATAATATTCAATCATATGTCCCATCATGTACAACTATATCTGTTAATCTGAGCAACAGATTTGATGTTAAAAATAGATAATATATCATTCATTGTTAATCAGCTATTCTTACTTGGAATATCTGTAATATATGCATTATATTACATTACCCTGTTTCTGTTTTTTCGTGTGTGTGTTTGGTTATTTTTGTATTTAGTTTAGAGTCTATAGGGCCTTCAGGGTCTCACTATGTAGATCGGACTCTTAGTGATCCACCTGTGTTCAGCCTTCCAAGAGCTGGGATTACAGACCACCACATCCAGTGTCTATATTTGTTTTTGCTTTTCTTTTTGCTCTTCAAAATAGAATCATAAATTTTTTTAAAGTACCTAAAAATATTCCATTGCCATTTTCTGTGTTGTGAATCTCTTTGGTTCTTGTCTTGGTTACTTGCTCTCATTGCTGGGACAAAATACTGACACTCAAAATTAAGGCAATAAAGACTTATTTAGCTCACAGTTCATGAAGATTTCAGTCCATAATCACTTCCAAAGCAAAGTGATCCATGGCAGAGGATAGCATTTCATGGCAGCAGAAGATAGCAAAAGCAATAGGAGAAAAAGGGAGGAAGACCAGCAGCAATCCTCTTTCCCTCTCTTGTTCTGTGTGAAGTCTACACTCACCCAGGGTTGTGTGCAGTACTCATACCCATAATCGCAGCATTGGACAGTAGATCAATAAAACAACCCTTGAAGCCTACCCATAACTGTGCGAGTGGACAACTAGACACAAACCATAACAGCTCTCCAGTCACATCTTCTTCTTGGCTCTCTTCATCTTTTCATTGGGTCTTTAATTCCATCAGGTCCTCAATAGTAAGCTACTCATGCTGCAAAGAAAGGAATTCAGTGTAGTTGTCCTCTTGCAGACCTAGCTCCAGTTCCTTCATGAAGGTCACTAATTTCTTGAATAATCTATTAATTTGTTGATGATATCTTTAGATTTCTTACTCATCAGGTTTATGAACTTCATGAACAAACTGTAGACAAGGATTTCAAAATCCATCAATGGTAACAGGAAAAACCTCACACCAGCAAAGCTGATTTTTTATGGTCTTGTAGTCCTTCTAAAATTGTCACAGACATTTGCCTTCACTGCCTGATGAAAATTGTGACATAAGTAATATTTTTTGAAAGTCACTGTAACTCCTTGGTGCATAGGTTGGATGCACCAAGGAGTTACAGTCGTGTTCAGTGACAGATGCACCATGTTTACATTGGGATAAAAGTCGTCCATGTATTGGAAGTAACCTGGCACATTATCAAAAACCAAAACAATGTTGAATGGGCTATCTTTGTCCATGCAATATTTCTTTCTCTCTGGGAGAAACTGGTGGGAAAAATAAAACAATCCTGAGAACTGTCCTTTGTAACTCAGACTTTGGAATTACCCTTCCACACAAAAGCTAGAAGGACTTGGTTATATTTCTGAGGGATCTTGGATTCTCTGAATGGTAAATGGAGAGGGGCTTTTAGTTTCATTTCACTAGACACATTGATACCAAACTGAGTAAGTTAATCGTTTGCTGCTTCGGAGCCTGGCATTTTTTTTTCTCTTTCCTGGTGTAACTTTCTTGTGGCATTCTCTACCAATACTGACCTGTCTCAACAACATTCAGAACATTAAAATAAACAATAACTTTCATCTATCATTTCACTAATTGGTGTTGAAAATTCTTGGGCAGCTACAGTATTCTCACTAACAGCTTCACTCTTACTTTTAAGTTGTGAAGCTTAGTTCTAATGTTGACTCTATGAAGCTGTCCATGCCTGGGAGTAAAAGAATCACTATTTTATATTCAAGGATTCTGACAGGATTTTCCTTGAATAAACATTAAGCTGAATGGGACTCCATATTAGTGGTGATTCTGTGTCTACACACTGAGTTCTTCCATCTCTTCCATCCCTGTAGCACCCACCCCTTTTGGGTTTTGGTGATGAATTTATTAGCACAACAGACTTCACATTCCATGACCATTGCCCTTATTCTTTGGAATTGTGAGAATGGCTGAACCATTTTGTAAGAATGAACAACATCTACCACCTTTCACCTTGGTCCAGACTCTCAGTTATTTCATTTTTGTTTCCGTGGTTATCGTTTGCATTTCCTTCCACACCATCACTGCTTTTCCTCTTACTTCTGAGCATGTGGGATTCTGTTGGAAGACTGTACTGCCCTACACTATCACATTGCATAATCAGCACACAACAGCACAGCTGTGACAATGTCTAGCAGATATAGGAGCTACATTTGTAATACATTCACATCTACAAATGTTTGTAAAGCAAGGCCCATTTGTATCTCTGAGAGTTTACAACTTTAATGTAAGTCAGAGGCTTGCTGTGCTAACTTTTGCACATTGTATGTTAGTGTTTTAAGTATATTAATAAGGAAAATAAAAACTCATGAGATAATATTCTGAAAGATTTCATTTTAAGTTTACAGAATAAGTGACTACGAAAAATTTTCCTTAATCACTACAAAATTAAAAATTATCCATGGAGTTTTGCAACTGATACCATGGTAACATGAAACAACTTTTCAACATGATTTGATATATTTTCAAAGTTAAATCACTGGCTTCTATGCTGAGCAAGCAAAACTTTAACTTAAAGTTTAAAATTAAAGTTAAAAATTGTGAAAATTGAAAGTTGATGCCCAGAAGAATGTTCCTGTGCAAGAATGGCCTGGTTGAAAACACTAGATAGAACCCACAGGAAAGTGTTATCTGGGATGGTCTGAGTGGGGTGTTGGAGCCCACAAGGGCATGCTCATACCTACATGACCCAACTTAGACCCTAGGAAGAGTAACTGGAATGTTCATTTAAAAACAACTAAAGGGGCCAGGGAGACAGCTCAGTAGAATAAGTGCTTGCCTGGCAAGTGCATGAGCCTGAGTTCAATCCACAGTTCCACAGGAAAAAAAATAAAATAAAAAACAAGGACAGAACTAAAACATAAATAATACTAATTATAAGGACTCTTCAATTAGAGAAAAAAACAAGAAGCCATACTCATATGAGCAGATATATAGTCTGATGACAAATGAAATAATTTCACCATTCAAAATACTACCTGCATAACTCTTAAGAGCTCCTAAGGAGCTCAGCATGATGTTGCATATCTGTAGTTCTAGGACTATGGGAAGCTGAGGCAGGAAGTAGAAAGACAGGTTCAGACAAAGCAACTTAGTTGTTGAAATAGCTGTTAGTGAACGAATAGCAACTTCATAGCAGGCAAAGCTTGGAAGACAATAAAAGTATACAGGTGGTCAAAGTGAGTATCATCAGTAATTAATATCAAAATCATGTGTACCAGACTGAAATGCAACAAGAATCCCTATAGTCAGATTTTTCTGTGGTGGTATGCAAATCCATGTAACCTAAATTGAATCAAGTGTACATGGCACATCCCATACTGATGGGCACTGTAATCTGAATGTAGTCTTCACAAGCATTATGGTTGTGAAAGTCAAGGGAGGACTAAAACAGCTGCAAAAAAATGTAGAAAACTTAAGAGATATTATAACTTAACAGACTATATGATTTTTAAATTGCATTTGTTTTAGTTTGTCTATCATATGTGACTATAATCAGAGTGTCCTAAAACAACTCAACTTTATTACTTTCTATACATCAGAATAATAATAAATGTAGGAGGTGGCAAGAGCCATTTCTTCAGTCATTTAGGTTTGTTATGGTTTCTGTCTAATTGTGCCCCCAAAACCTCATTTAAGTCAAACCTCCAGAAACTGTGAGCTAAATAAACCTTTCCTTTCCTAATTTTGAGTGTTGTGCATTTGTCCCAGAAACAAGAGAAGAGTAGTCAAAATAGAATTTAGTACTGAGGGGGGTCATTCTGTGGCTCAAACTGACCATGTGGATTACAAACTTTTGGGAATGGCTTATGGGAAGAGATAGAAAAGGTTTGGAGATGTCACCCACAAGAGAAGCTCTGTTCTGTATGGGAAATTCTGAACAGAGCTCAGAAGATCAGAAGTTCGATAGAAATGTTGCCTGTAAAAACCAGACTGGGGAGTTTTCTGCTGGGAAAAAGTACTGCATTGGTTGTTGAGCTCTGAATAATTTGTGTTACAGCATAGCAGAAAGTTTGTCTGCATTTTTCTTGCGTCAAGAGACTTTGCCTGAGACTGAGATTAAGCATGGTGGACTGACTAATCTTTCAAAAAAAATTCAAAGCAGCCAAATATTGAGGCAGTATCATGGTTATTTTCGGGGCCTCTTTGTCAGATTTATGTGGAGAATCAAGATCAAAGAACTCAACAGGATGATTTAAAATGAAAGTTTGGCAAGAAAGGAAGCTCCAATAAAGCTGTGGAATATAAAGATAGAGCTGAGAAGATCTCCATTGACAAGGTGAAATGAGAGAAGGATGGCCTGAGGGCATCACTGAAGGCAGCAGGTCTTTACCCTTTGCAGCCTCAGAATTTCAAGGGTAAAGGACTTTGACTTGAGAAGAAAGCCATAGACCCCCATGTTTCAGAATGTCAGCGGCATTAAGAATTTATTCCTCAGAATCAGAATCAGAGTGCTCAGCAATCCAGGCACTTGACTCATTTAGCCAAAAGAGAAGGAAGCTGGCTACTGATTCTGCTGGCAGCAGAATCCATGTGGTGTTGGTTTTAGGTGTTTGCAAAATGCAGCAGTTCTGATGTTAAGAAGGCTTCCATCTAGATTTCAGCATATCTGGGAGACCAAGCACTGTGCCCCTGGGAGGGCTGTGTGTGAAGTATGAGTGAGAAGCCTGTTCAGTGGAAACTCCAGAAGTTTAGAAAAGTCAGGAAGGTGTATCATCTGAGGAAAACTGCAAGGAGGGAGAAAAGCCAGCCTGAGAGAGAAGCCATCGGAGCTACCACAAAGAGTGCTGTAGAGGTGGAGCCATGTAAGGCTTTTGGAGCTCACAACTAACTACAGATTTCTTCAGATGTTCCACATGGAGCTATGAGACTTAATGTTTGCCCTGCTGTATTTTGGACTTCTGTTTGTCCCAGTGCTTTGTATTCCCCTCTTCTTTGTTCCTTTGGTAATGGTAATGTTTCTCTTGTGCTATTGAATGTCATAAGTGTTTAACTTTTTATTTGTACAGGGGCTCAGAGCAAAGAGTTTGCTTTTGATCTTGGAGGAGACTTGGGACTTGGAATTTTCAGCAATGTTGAGACTATTGGGACTTTGGAAACTCTTAGAGATGGACTAAAATGGGTGTCCATCTCTAAGAGTGGACAAAGGGGTGTACAAGAGATTTGGAAGACAATAAAAGTATCCAAGTGGTCAAAGTGAGTATCGTCAGTAATTAATATCAAAATCATGTGTACCAGACTGAAATGCAACAAGAATCCCCGTAGTCAGATTTTTCTGTGGCGGTATACAAATGCATGTAACCTAAATTGAATCAACCTAAATTGATCCAGGGGCAGGATGTTTTTGTCTGTGTCTAGTTGTCTCTCCAAAGCTGCATGTAAGTCATGCAGCAGACTTCTAGAGTTTGTGATTAACTTGTGATCCACTGAGATTCTGGGTGAGTGCTGCTGGGATTGTTGATGTGAGTACTATACCCAGCCCGGGGTGGATAGTCTGAGTGCAGCATAAGGGAGACAGACTTGCTGTCTGTGGCCATTGTTGCCTCTACTGCTTCCCTGGACCTCTGCTCCTTGACACTGCCATGAAAGGTTGCTCTCTGCCATGTGCTGATTTACCTTGGATTCAGCCAAGTATGAACTGACACCTCTAGAAATTGTGATCTAAATAAACCTTTACTGCCCTAATTTTGAGCATTGTATATTTGAGCCAGCAACAAGAGAACAGTAACAGAGACAAGGCAGTTGGTAAAACGCTGCTATTTGGACACAGCTACTGAAATTTGCAAACCTGGAACTGAATGTTGCTAGACTCTTCATGCTACCCTCTCGATCACTCCTCTAGATAACCCAGGTTAATGGTTCTATCTCAAGGTTCCAAATCTTAATCATATTTTGCCAATTAAGAAAATATATTTACAAGTTTCAGTTCTTAGAAGGTCTTCGTCTCTTTGAGTGCATGAGAGAATTACAGATAATGAGTGACTTCAGTGAAATGTACCATTTCCTGAAGGGTACACTAAGATAACTCAGTCTTTAAAAGACTGCAGAGGAAAAGAAATTAATTTTGTTTCATGCTCAATATTATACTATGAAATTAGCCAAAATGAGCCTGCTAAGCTCTTTGATCATATCAATTACTTATTTACAATTTTAGAATCTTTGCATGATATTTTATATTTACTTAGATTTTAGTTGTACATCTGTATCTTTTTTTTTTTTTCTTCTTTTTTTGTATTTTTGAGAAAGGTCTACAGGGATGTTCAGGGTCTCACTACTAGATCGGACTTGTACTGATCCACCTGTTTACAGCCTCCCAAGAGTTGTGATCACAGGCCAGTGCAGGGCCACCAGTGCAGTCTCAGCTGCCATTTCAGTGTGCCCTGGAGGTGGGACTGGCACCGCAGGCCCGGAGATTGAACCCCAAGCTCCTGCCCCTGCTTGCAGGTGCTTTAATCCACTGAGCTATTTGGCTGGCCCTTCTCACTTCTGTATCTTGATAAGTAATATTTTCATAACAAATACAGTGAGCAAATCTCCTGCGAGGAAGGTCTAGTGCATCTGGAAAGTTTTGTTTGCTTTCTTCGCTTCACTATTTTAGAAGTTATCCTTTTAGGGTAGTCAGCTCTTTTTATTTCAGTTTGATGAAACTATTTATACTGGAAATTCATTTACAAGCAAGAACAATTTCATTTTATTTTGCCTACTGAAATAGAAATCAGGTCAAAACCCCCAGAAGAATAAGGCAATTAACCTGAATACCGTATTGAATCAGCTTTGCTAATACAGGTGCCCTGTAAACAATGCATGATTTTTAAAAAAGTGATCAGACCAATAATGACTAAAGAAGTATCATCAATTCATAGTAATGTAAATTGGCAGCCCTATGAGTATTAAGAGAAAATGTGTGTGTCTGTGTTGTACAACTAGAATTAAAAGAAAGATGATCATATGCTGATATATACTGCTCAGTTTGTAAACCTGAAAAAGCTTCCTTTTAATTGCTTCTAATCATTAACAAGAGAAATTGAAAAACTAATATCACAAAATTAATTATTATGTATTGGGAAAAAGTACATCATTAAAATAATTTGTTTTTCATATTCTAATTTGAATCTAAAGTTCTGCTTTGAAAAAAATTTAAAAAATAAAATTCAGCTTTGTTGTAATAATATAAAAACAATATGTTTTAAATTTGTTGACTATTCCATATTTTGGCTATGAATTATTCTGTGGCAGATTTTATTTGGAAATATTAATTTCAAAAGACATATTAAGAAAATAAAATAAAAATAAATTTTAAAAATACATGATTTCCATTACAAAATTTGATGAACTTCTGATTTGATATAAACATTCAGAATTTAAACCCAGTGCATTCTACACTATGATGAGCTATATACTGAATATAAGAAGCAACCAAATTATTATATAGCCAATAAATTAATTAATTTATAAAATACATTTCCAATTATTGTTCTACAATAAGTTCTGCAGAGCTTTCATTTAATTTTTTGACTTTAGTACATTTTAAACATACTACATATTTTATATTTCACCATTTTTATTTCCTCTGATAAATAATGAAAAAAAAATATTTTTTACAGTAAAGACCTGAAAAAATCCAGTTATATTTTACTCATCTGTAATAGTTTTATTGCAGCTTGGTTGTACTAAAATAATATATTACAGCTTATATCTAGTTGCTTCTCCAAAGCATTATGTACTACTAGGTAGGGCTTTTGAAAGTGATTGAATCATGGGTTTGTGGTACTGGAGTATAGGTATGTGAGATTGGATTGACCCAGCAATTGATTTCATGTAGTCCTGAGTAAGGATGTTGGACCCTAAGCATGAGTGGCCACAGACCCTAGCCTTGAAGGTTAGATGAAATAAAAAGAGAAAGTAGGAAACCATACATTTCCTGCCTCTGTGTCACAGACTATTCCTCCTCTGCCATTGTTGTCTGACTTGGAGCAAGCCAAATATGGATTGAAATATCTACAAACCTGAGCCTATCTAACTTAACATGTGTTGGGTATTTTGTTCCATGAATGGAAAAGTAAATAAGATATAATCCAAGTTTTGGACCCCAGATTATGAATTCAAGGGTATACATTTTAAGTGCATTTAATAAATTTTTAACTTGGCATCATTTGAAGGATCTCTATCCTCATTCCCTAGTACTTTTTTTCAATTCATTGAATGCAGACATGAATGCTTTAAAGAATTAATGCATGCCCACTTTGAACTTCAAACTGATGAATCTAGCAAATGTGTTTTGTATGATGCACAAATATTTTTAACAAGTCAGTAATTTTAGACTATATTAAAAGATTTTTCTGCCATTTTTGGCCATACATGATAAGCTTCAGAAGAATTTAAAGACATAAGAAAATGGTGAAAAGGGAATGAATTAAAGTGGCTAAGTGAGAGGCCAGGAGATAGCTCCATAGAATAAGCACTTGCCTGGCAAGGACAAGGTCTTGAGTTCAATCCCCAGTACCAAAAAAAAAAAAAAAAAAAAAAGCTTCTTTCTGGGCAGACCAAATAGCTCAGTGGATTAGAGCACCTACAAGCAGGTGCAGGGCTGGGGATTTGAGCCCCAGGCCCACAGTGCAGGCCCCACGCCTGGGGCACACTGAGACAGAGGTTGAGGCTGGACGTGGTGGTGCATACCTGTAATCCCAGCACTTGGGAAGCTGTAAACAGGAGAAGCACAATGAATCCAATCTAGTAGTGAGACCCTGAACACCCTGGAGACCCTTTCCTAAAACACAAGAAAATAAAATAAATTGGCTAAGTGAGAGGGAATCAGAAAGCAGATCTCTACAAAATCTGGAAATTGTAAAAGTGTGATGAGCCATATGACTCAGTGTGGGCAAGAAAAATTGGCCAAATGTATAAGAGAAGAGGAAAGTTTCAGAAGGCAAAATAAGAAAAATTCTGGAGACTGTTTTGTGTTTCAGGTGCGCTTTCAATGTGGCACTTCCATGATGCCTAAATGTTTCACATCATTTTGCCAAACAGACCAAGGAGTGTATATGGCAAAGTGCATGTGTGTTGATGGAGAGCCGGTCACCTAGAGCACAGACAGCTGAGCGGCTGTTTAAGTCATGAGCTCAACATTTTCATATATTTCTCCCTGAAGATCATTAGTTAGTCCTTAGGGAATTGAAATAACAAATAAGAAAAACAAGAGTATAGGGGTTTTATTTTAAATTATGTTGAGTGCTTTGAATAATCTCAACAGTTAAATTTCCTAAAATTAATGAATTTCAATTCTAGGTAGACAAGCTAACTGTAAAATATTGGATACTGTAAATACTTTCTTCATACTATTTTACAGATAAACTGAATTTATTGGTCCATTTGAAAGATTAAAAACTGAAATTCCAAGATGATGAGCCATGGGCATTATTATTTTTTTTTCAATACCGGGGTTTGAACTCTGAGCTTTCCAGGCAGGCTCTTATTCTACTGAGTTATCTCCCTGGCCCTTGGGCATTTTTAAATGCATGAAAGATGATGAAGAAATCCAATCAGCAGATACAAACTAAGAAAAATAAGATATCTTGGCTCAGATCAAACTGAGACAAAAGATTTAACATTTATGTTTTTAAATTAAGAAAAATACATAAACTGTTATGTACATGTTTCCCTGATGTAACCAAAAGTTTTGATAAAAGTACCCAGAGCTGGTTCAATATATATGTAAACAGCCATCAAAGATTCTTCTGTTATAATGATGATGATAAGTATTTAGTGTCTGGGTGTATTATAAATCTTCAAAAGACAGAGCCACATCAAAACAATAATCAGATAGCATGCATAATCTTTATAGAAAAGATACAACAAAGGTCAATCTCAATCATTACTAATCAATGCATAATCCATGGACCAACTGCAACATCGTCACCAAGGCATTTATTAGAAATTCAGTACATCCACTTGAAACCCAGATTTCATGAATCAGAGTGTGCATTTTAATCTACCCCCAGATGATTCGTGTTTGAAAAACTCCATGTAGATTTTTTGAGTATAATACTATTCAGGTTAAAAAATAATACTATTGCAAATAGTTGAAGACCAAATTGAGGTAATGAGTCTATGGAAAACTAATCAATGCCTTTACATTTTTAAATTATGAGAGACTATGGTAGACATGATTTTAAGTATGGAGTTTTGTCCTAAGCGAAAGATGATTTATAGAGAGCTTTGCTTTGGGCTTCATTTTGTAACTCCAACATCCAGAGGGGAAATACTGGAAGGAACATCAAATTATCGGTAATTTTCCTATTTTGGAGAATTTATTTGAATATATAATAAAAACCCAACATTATCTATGTATATTTATTTGCTAAAATACTAGACTTACAATTACAGTATTTATTTACTACAACAGAAACATTAATATTTAAAGCCATTGTTTGCCTTTGTCTCCTGCTGGTAACTGCTTTCCTTAAAAGCACTGCAAAAGACATTTCGAACAGATGGTGGCTGGTTTTCTCCATCCCGCATCCCCTCACAACTGCCACTGAGCCTCACCATTCATTAATCTTCCATAGACTTCCAGTAGCACAGCAACTAAATTACACACATACACACACTGAGGCCAGCATTTCTGTCAGGATGAAATTAAACTGAAGAGCACTATGCCAAGTCTTTGAACCAAACTTCCCTATAAAGCAGTTAGAAAAATAAACACTTAGCTGGGAGACTGACGCGTGAATATCCAATCTTAAATGGAAAATTTGGGCTGGTCATTGGGTCTTAGACATTGCCTAGAGTGGCTAGAAATTTTAGGGTAAAAGTAAATCCTCAAACATCTGGACTGAATTCACCTTGACTCATAACTGTTTTAAAAGGGAGTTATTTCCTTGATCTTTGAAACAGGAAAAGAACAGAAATATTACAAATGACATGCTTATGCCAAAGCTACTACCTGTTGTTTACAAGCAAATACAATAGCATTACATATTCTTTAATTACTTATTAGACATATCGTTCAGATTGCATCTTTTCTTAAAAGTGAAATGGATTTTTCAGGGATTCAAAATTCTGTGCTTCACACTTTGCCGATGCTTTTTTCCCTACCAACACTTTAACAGTTTTCTTCTAATAGAAAAAAATTAATGGCTATCAAGAATTATTTTTATTTTTTATACTCCATTCTTTCATTTTACTCATTGTCAAAACAGTGACCTATAGAGACACTTTTTTTCCTTCCCAATTTGGCATTTAATGCAGCATCTAGTATTGCATTTACTTGTCATATCTGTTTGGTTCCATTCAGTCTGGAAAAGTCCCTCAGCTGTATCTCAACTTTCACGACCTTGACATTCTTTGAAGATTACAGCTGGTGACTTCATAGAATGTATCTCAATTTGGATTGTACAATATCTCTTTGTAACAAGATTAAGGTTATAAAACCTGGACACAAGACTATCACATAAATGATGAAGTACTCTGAGTGTATCGTATCCACAAATACATCACATTGACTTCTCCTGATATTGATGACATTGTGGTCACTTAGAGAAGAGTGTCCACTGTTATTCTTTACTCTAAGGTTGCTCTTTTTTCTTCTTTTGTGATTAATATAAAGCTCCTTTCTAAGTAAGTAAAATGTCACAATAAATATTGGTAAAGATTTTGGCTTACATATAAAGCAGTAACTTTGTATATTTATAATGCCCATGATATAGGATTTTTATTTTCATTAAACATCCACAATATAATATAAAATTTAAGTGTCATACACATCAAATTTTTTGGTGCAATCTTTTTAAAAAATTCAGATGAATTACACTACAAAATAAGAGCAAGTCTTTGAAATGTAATAAAACTTTTTTCTTATATTTTTGTACCACTTATAATATAACTAACTTTTGAGATAAAGCACAAAGACCAAGACCAATCGTTAACAGATAATTTTGTAATGGTGTCCTGTATTTAGAATAATAGAAATTTTAAAACTAATTATAGAAATTCTGTTTATTATTAACTAGTGTACTCAGTAGAGTCTGTTTTCATTCACTTAGTTGATAAATATTTCTGAAAATCTACCACACCAGGTACTACTCACCACACCAGATACAGCGTTAAGAACAACTTTAAAGGAAAGATAAATGATTTATTACAAAATTCTAAGTCAAGCATCCTAAAGGTGGCTGGTTATTTGTGAATCAGCCTGCGTCCTTTGCCATAAGTTGATAACAGGGGTTGGATGGAAAAAAGGTAAACTGTGAAAATTTTCAAGTTTGTTTCTTCATATTTCCTGAAAGCATACATAATCACATAGAGATAGAGATTAAAAATGTATCATGTTTAATGCCTTAATGTGGCAAAAATGTCCTCTACAAGTTTTAGAAACTCTAAATAAAAGAGAAAAAGTAAAAACTGGCCTTTCCATATATAAGATTTCCAACTCTACAGTAATTTCTCTGTCTTCATGGCCAGCAGCTATGCTGTGTAATAGTACTAAATGTTACTCAGAATCTTGTCTTCCTAGTGCTGTTGTAGCAAATTACCACAAACTTAGTGTCTCAAAAACCCATGCATTATTTGACCTTATAGTTCTTGAGGATATTATATAAAATGAATTTCACTGGACTAAAAGTGACATGTCAACAGGGTTGTGTTCCTTCACAGAGGCTCTAGAGCTTAATTTGGCTTGCTGGTTTCCCAGCTTCCAGAAGCTATTAACACTCCTGACTGGCAATCCTCCATCTTCAAAGTTACTAGTAGTCTGCTGTAGTTCTCACACTCTATCAATTTTGCACACTTCTGCTCACACTTCCTCAATTAGAGATGCTTGCATTTTCCCTGGGTTTGCTTGGATTCTACTGTTATGAGTTGTAGTGATTAGCAATCTTAACTCCACCTGCTAGTTTAGTTTTCTTTGCCATGGAATTCAGCATATTGATGGGTTTTGAGGATTACAAGATACAAATCTTTATTAGGGCTTGGTTTGTATTACTCTTAGTGAAAAAGGACAATTATAACTTAAAAGGTTCAGGCCAGGGTGATAACTCAGAGTGGCACAGGCACCTATCTTGCAAGCACAAGGTCCTGAATTCAATCCCTGGCCAAATAAACAAAGAAAAAACTATCTCTTATAACTTAAAAATTTCACACTGAATGTTTTATTCTGCCCCTTAAAATTTCAAGTTATCTCTTATTACTTTCAAATTATTTATATAGAATATTATAATTTTGTATCATCCATAAATTCTTTTCAAATAGTCCCATAAAATGATTTCTTGGTATTGAATTATGTTCAAATAAATCAACAAGATTTGTTTATAGTCATAGGATATACAAATTGTGTCTGCATAGTAATGCACTAATGGGTTCCAACTAAATTGTACATTAATCAAACAGGTACAAACCACCTTAAATATTTTTATACACCTGATATATTTATAAAATATTAAAAATTCAAACATAAGTTTGGGTGGTTTCAGTAAAGTCTATTTTGTGTGTGTGTGTGTGTGTGTGTGTGTGTGTGTGTGGTACTGGGGATTGAACTCAGGACCTTGCACATGCCAGGCAAGTGCTTATTCTACTGAGCTATCTTCCCAGCCCCATTTATATGATCTTGAACAAAAGATTTACTAAAACTTCTGTACAAAATCCAACATTATCTGATAACCTTCCAATTCTTAGAAATTGAGAGATAGTTAGAGAGAGTTGTCCAATATCTTTGGTCATTGTGGTTCTTGGATCCAGATTTTACTGGAATCATATATTTTGGTAATTATTTTCCATTATTTATGTATATGGTCACACACACACACACACACACACACACACCACACATGCTTTCATAAAAACTGAAAACAAGGAATAATACATACACAATGTTTTCTCAGAGTTTAGGGCTTAGATCATAAGATAAAAAAATACTCATAATTTATTTAATCTAGGGACAGCTTAGTAGCTCAGTGGACTAAAGCACCTGCTTAGGCAGAGAGCAGAAGCTAGGGTTCGATCCCCAGCATGCCATGCAGGCCCTACTCCCGGAGCGAACTGAGATGGCGATTGAAACTGGGTGTAGTGGTGTGCACCTGTAATCCCAGCACTTAGGAGGCTGAAAACAGGAGAATCACTGAGTCTGATCTATGTGTAGTGAGATCCTGAACACCTTGTCCTAAATACAAATAATAATTGTAATTATTATTATTTATTTATTTAAGTCTAAAAGACCAATAATTACTTTAATAAATTGATTTTTACTTTAGTCAGAAAGCAGAATAGTAAGCATCAGGGAGAAAGCTCAATAGAGTAAGCACCTGCCTGGCAAGTGCAGGGTCCTAGGTTCCATTCACAGTAACACACACACACACACACACACACACACACACACCCCAAGCAGAATATTAAAATGTATACCTATGAAGCAAAAAGAACCTGGATGAGGCCCATCTGTTTTTTATGGCCTCACAGTGAGGCGGGCACTGCCGTCTCTGATGTCCACCTGCAATCAGGAAGCTCAGGCACAGCTCAAGATACATTTGACAGGACTGAGACAAGCGGCCTGGCAACTGGAGCTGGACAGCCCACGGGGATTCCGTCCCTTCAAGTCTTACAGCTTTGAGTAATTAGGAGTCATTTTTTTCCTCTGTAAAATGGAAATGTCTAATTTGTAGATCTCTTTGTGAAGAATTAATGAAATATCATGTGAAAAGTGATGAGCAAATACATAATTCCTTCTCTAGCCTCTACCTCTTCTTTGTCAAAACTTCAAAATTTTACTTTTTATTATTCCAGAAATACTCAGAGCATTGTTCTTATTTTTCCAAGCAAGGAACTTTGATCTCAATGTTTTATACCTCGGAACTAAAGAAAATATGAATTGCCAATTAATTTTAAGGTATGCATACACTATAAAGAGAGTACTTGTGCATATTTTGAACCAAGTAAAAATCTCAGAAATTCTTAGAGGTAGAAAGGAAAGAAATTGTTCATTGATGGCACCATTAGAATTGCTTAGATGTCTCCTGAGACACACCTGCTGTGATAGGCCTTATTTTGCCTGACTTGCCAATCTGTTTGTATCTACCTGCTTAATGAAATTCCATGGTTCTCACACATATGTAAGTACAGCCTGCTCAAAAAATTCTTATGACACACAATCATATATAAACAGGAAAATACATTCCTTAAAATTATAAAATTCCTTGAAGCAGTTGTTCATAGCTGTAATGTGTGCATACATGGGCTAATTGAAAATTAAATGACCCGTATTGGGAGTTCCAAAGAGACTGAGGGGAAGACCACACGTGACTGAACTCTGTTGACATCTTAAGTGGTTTTTAAACTCACTTAATTTTCAGGAAGCATCAAAAAGTGAATGCACTTAACCATATTTAATCATATTTAACTATATTTAACCATACTCAGCAAGTGGGTGAATAATTCCTGCTATAGCATGCTGAATGAACTGAAAACAAAAAGTTGGTCAGAAGAAGGCAGAGGAACTTTGGCTTGTAAGAATCAGAACCGGGAGCTCCATAATCTTGTGGCATCTGCACTGCATTGTATCTGTGATTAGAAATCTACATGATAGAAACTCCAGGGTTCTTCCGGATTCTCTGTTTAAGGTCCCGACAACCATAGCCACATTGTAACACTTGTGCTGAGTCACTCTCTGCACTAAGCAGTCATCTGCATAGTGCCTTTATGTGTGCAAGGTAATTGTTCAAACCATGGATCTTTGGCAATCCTCAGGGCCACTCAATACTTCTGTCCCAATTTCTCAGTTTCTGCCATTACACAATCAGATATACAAGGGATACATTTGGCATACCGACAGTCCATCATCAGTTTTGCCAAGTCCAATTTGGCTTTGATGGAAAAGTTGATATAGTTGGTGTCAACCAGGATATGATAAGATGGGCCTAGCTGTGTATTATACTAGAAGAATAAGCAGGAAAGATGCTGGGGGACTTCTCTTTCTTTTAGAGCAATGGGATCCTTCTTTTCTTTCTTTTTTTGTTTTGATCTATCCTTTGAGTCTCTCATCTCTGAGACCAAGCATTTGCTCCTTGGTTACACACTTTCTTTTGTTTCCCATGTTCATGCCATTGTCCTGTTTCTGCCAGAATCAACCTCATTTAATTTTAAAAGAGGAATTAAAATACGTTTTCTGCTACAACATAACTTTCAACAAATTTGTGACCACAAAAGAATTGAAATTCTTTTTATAATTAAAAAAGTAGGATGGGTTGTTAATGCAGCATCATCTATTTAAAATAAGAGAGCTGGTTATTTGAAACTTACTATTTTGTTCAGTGATCTCTTTAGAATTATACATTACAGATTATGTAGTTACTGTTCTTGTTGATGGGACAAACAGTTAACATCCAAAGATTAAATTAGCAGAAGCTTTAGAGCAGTTTCTAGAGGCTAAATGCCATAGATGGCTAACTCCAAGGAGGTTGACCAGGCAGAGGGACATGGTAGATAAAGGGTGTTCATGGCATGTCAACAGGAAACAGCAATTAAGAGCAGAAGGAGGAAGATACACCATTCCGGGGCACGTCACTCTGCATTAGCTATCCCCCATGACCCAGCTACTCCAACCAGGTCTTACCCCCCAAGTCACATCTAACTATAAACTCATTAGTAGGCAAATACACTGATGAGGAGCATGGGATCATGGCCAATCGCTTCCACGAATGCCCACCTATGAGTGTAGGAGGCCTTGTGCAGACATGTAGATATAAGCATTGTGTGTAAGTGTGTATGTGTGTGTTTTACACATAGAAACACTTCTAATTTTTAATTGTGTGTACTTTGAAACAGCTTACGTTTGGAATACTTTTTCTTGTTTATTAAATTAACAAAAAGAATTGCAATACCTTAGCATATAGAAAACTGTTTAAGAAATTAGTTGGTTGCATGTACATAAAGAATCATCTCAGTACATGAGAGAGGTTTACATTGATAATGGGGTTTAGTCACAAGTATTAGAAAATACTGGCTTGAAGATGCTAGGGAAAAAATTATTAAAAACAATAGCAAGCAAGCTTGAATCCAGTATTTTTAAATTGATTTTAATGAGGAAAAAAGGATAAAGTAGCAATGAAACAGTTTCAAAACAGGTTAGTAGGACAGTTACAATAATTGATACGTTACATATTGTTGTCTTCACAGTAGTTATTCAGAGGACAAGATTCAGACACGATATCTTGTCTAATGAATCCACTATTAATCTCATACTTATTCCTGCTTCAGAAAGTTTTAATAGTCATTTCACCCAGAAACATACAGGAATTATTTCAAAGAACCCTAAAATAAGAACAGTAGATAAAAAATTTAAATATTAGCTTGAGCAAAACGATAACACTATTAAACAATATTTTTTTAAAAGACAAGCATTGCACAAAGGCAAGAATTGGAACAAATGAAATATAACAAATGTGTTTTTATATATGGAAGTCAGTTTCAGTGGTCAACTGGCAATTAAATGAAGAAATTATAAAAGACTGAAGAACTTGAAAAACATAAATTATTAAAACAAATGACATTGCATTGTTGACAAAAATTAAAAGCTAGAGGATAGCAGTAAACAAGATTAAAATTTGTCTCATTGTGGGAAAATGAAAAAAGAGGAAAGGCAAGCCAGTGATGCTGACCACAATGGTCACTCTCCAGGAGCCCAGAGATTACAACAATCAAGGCATGTTCAAACAGTGCACAGTAATAGAAATCATTGCATGCAAGTCACAAACTGAGATCAAGCCTGTAAGGAGACAGAAATAACTGAAAAAACAACATGAAGAAAAATGTGCTAGAAAAAGGTTTCAATTATTCAAGATTATTTAGAGTTGGCTAAACAAATTAGAAAAATATATTACAATGTAAAGGTTTTGCCAAGAAAAAATGGACTAGTTGGGAACTTTCTTCAGAAATTATTTAGCGCACCAAAGCTAATGAAAATAATTACACTTGAAGCAAATTTGTCTTTCAATCTGTCTGTAAGAATTATTAAAATGATATTTATTAAAATAGACTATATACTTAAAATTAGATATCTGAGTTTTAACATATTTTCACTTTTTGTTAAAATTTAAATTGAATATTATTAAATGTTGAATATGACCACATAAATTAGGAAGAAAGTGTTAATAGACAAGTTTCTGACCTAGAATCACACCATCTGCTCCTAAGGAGGGAAAGATGATATGAACATTGACAGAAAAAGGACAAGGGTAATCTAAAATGCATTTAGAAATGAAGTAAATGACTTAGGAGAAAAATATGGAAGTTGGGGTAGAGGGTAGATTTTCAGCTCCATCTATCCAGGGAATAGGTGGGGTGCACTCTGTCTGTGTGCTCCTGGAGGCAGAGCTTTGGGTAGTCTGTGTCTTTTCTGGCCCATTTTCTTCTCTACCAATGTATCCCTGTTCTGGTTCCTCTGCCAACATGAACTCAGTAGTTTTGTTTCATCAAGCCCTTTGCCACATTGTATCAGTCTTAGAGCCTGATGAGCATGAACCAAATCCCTTTAAAATGTGAGCAAAATTAGACTTCTCCTATTTTAAAATGTGCATTCCAGGTACTGTGTCATACATCAGGGAATATAGAAATTTTCTTACCAAAGAAGTGATGTCATTGCTGTGACAATATCTGATCATGTGATTTAGAAGTCCTTGGAACTGGTTTGTGGAAGGAGTTCGGAAAGTTTGGAGGTGCGGGCTACAGGAGTCCCAAAGTTCAGAGATTGAAGAGTGACTCTGGTTGCAGGTCAGAAGACCAAAATGGCAAGAGGAATGTGGACAATAAAGGCTATGTTCAAGAGATTTTAATTGGGAAAAAGAACTCCATTGGCCATTGAGCAGAAGTTATGAGCTACACTCTGAAAGAAAATGTGTCTATATTTTCTCCATTTGCTGAGACTGTGAGGAAGATTGAGGATTAAGAACAACAAAGCAGTTTGTCTAGCAAAGGAAAGTTCAAGATATCTCAACAGTCAGGACCATGAAATGGGTACTGCTGTCTGTGTTTAGCCAGATTTAGATTAAGAGTCAGGAACAAAAACAAAGAAGAAAAAATTAAAAACATGATTTTGGCTGAAAAGGAACCATGTAAAGCTGGAGCCTAAAGAAATGTGTTTACTGAAGATATGTGCCATGAAAAAAAGGGTGGGGCTTTCAAATTGGAAGAAGAATAAAGATACATTCAGCGTATCACAGGAATTAGCAAAAACTCAACCAAGGCAGATTCAATAGTGCAAATGTATAACTCTTTTTTTTTTTTTTTTGAAGAACGCAGATTGAGTTCAGACCCTTGCATTTGCCAGGAAAGCGTATATTACACTGAGCAGCCTAACATTCAGGCTATGTCAGACATATACCTTAGGACTTTTAGTCTTTATGCTGAAAATCAGAAGCAAAAACTCCATTTGAAAACTTTTCAGTTTCTCCAGAAAGGACGCTCCTATATTTTGGCAGAGCACCTTTGTTAAATAAATTAGCATTAAAAAGAATTGAAGAATAGAGACAATGTTTTGAGGGCGTATCAGCAAAACTCTACCTTTCTTAGGCTCATGGGAAAGAAAGTGAATCAGGGGCACTACACTAGAGAAAGACTGACCAGGAAATTGGTTTCCCTGGATTTGTTTCTCTGCACTCAGTGATCCAGGAATTCAGAGAACTCTTCAACCTGATGCCAAATGACCTGCTATTGCTCAAGCTGACAGTAGACATTAGCATCATCATGTGGGTTTGGCTGTACAGGCATGCAGAATGTAAAAGTTGTTGGGTCAGAAAACCTTCTACCCAGATATCAGAAGAAGTCCTGGGCATTGTGTTTCTTAATGAACAGTAAATAAGCTGTAAGAGTAAAGTCAAAAGTACAGTGGAAACCACAGGAAGTTGTTGAGTCAAAATAAATTTTTCTTTGTAATTGTGGGCATTGGGTATTTCCACTCAGCAATGAAAAAGTAACTAATATATAAATGTAACAATATATTTCAGCATGTTTTCAGAAGATAAAATTCAGAATGAAAATATAAACATAATGAAAACAAATTTATAATAAAATATGTTCACTTTAATGAAAGCAGTACTCAGAGGAAAATGTATATCACATACTATTTTAAGTAGCTTACAGAAAGAAAAACTAGAATAAAACTAAAGTCAACATGTGCAATAATAAAATACATAAAACCACAATTCAGCAGAATGTAGAAATGAATAATAAAGAAAATGCATAATTCCAAGAAAGATATCTGTTAAATGAGAACCAAATTGACAAACCCCTATTTAGAATGATCAAAGAAAAACAATTTTTAAAAATTGAATAAGGGCTGGACTGATAGCTCAGGGGACTAAAGCACCTGCTTCGGCAGAGCACAGTAGCCCGGCCCCCAGCGTGCACTGAGAAGGTGACTGAGACCTGGTATGGTGATGAGCACCTGTAATCCCAGCATTTGGGAGGCTAAAAACAAGAGAATCACTATGAGTCCAATCTATGTAGTGAAACCTTGCAGACCCTGTCCCAAATAGAGAAAAAAAAAAATGAACAAACAAACAAACAAAAAAACCCTTAATAATATCATTGAAAGTAGGGTTACTATAAGAGATCTTAAAATGTAAAAATTATAGGACAAAATATTGAGAAAAATACATTCATTTGTCAAACATTTCACAACTTAGGTGAAGTGTAGAAATACCCAAAGGTGAAAGAAACTACCAGAATATCTCTGTATCTATTAAAGAAATTGAACCCATTCTAGTGTTTTTTTTTCTTTTTTTTTTCTTTCTTTCTTTTTTTTTTTTTTTTTTTTTT
>NDGN011554500.1:0-22463 GCA_002564285.1 Tympanoctomys barrerae | reverse complement strand
TGCTTTGCCAAGTTTGTTCCAAGTAGGTGCTTTAGACCACTGAGCCATCTCACCAGCCCCAAGCCCGCTTTGGGGGCAGAGAAAGTTGCAGCCTCCATTAGGAGAACAAAATTGTCGGTGGCTTCTTAGGTGTTATCAATTGAATAGATGGTCTCTGCTTTTTGATGCTTGGAGTTGGCTGCTGATTCAGCCTCATAGGTACTGCTGATCGTGATGCCGTCCCCTCCTAGTCATCTGTACCCTACACTATTAAGGTAAGGTGAGAGGCCTGGTGTGGATGTACAATGGAGTATGATCCCGAGCACTTTATGGGTATGTGGTCCCATGGCAGTGTTTGCAAGGAAATTCTGAAATTTTCTTTATATCAGAGTTTAGGAGCCTTTGTCCACTGGATTAACCTCTAAATCTAGATGGGTCAGAATAACTAAGTTAGACAAAGGCAACAGATAAAGATCCAAAATGGACATTCCTATAGCAGTATTCTCCATAAAAAGCATCCAAAGAGATGGTTCCTGGACCATCTTACCTAGGACCATATAACCTAGACATGTGAAGGCACTTGGCCTTTTCACCCGTGCCTCTTCATTCTTGCCTAGTATTTCTATGCCTGCCATCTTTACGTTTAATGGAGAGCTTGGTCTTTGCTCTAATACCACTGTGGCTCTTTGACATTGGCACCAGTTAGCTTGTTTTTGTTCACACAGGTCCCTTTTAGAACAGTACAGACACAGAGCTACATCTGTGTCATTATGGAGCTCCATGGGCCTGGACCTATGAACCCAGCTGAGCTCCAGACCTATTAGTTATTCTTAATAGCACACACATCTTAGTGATTTTCTTTGTTTCTGAGACAATGCCTGACACTCACAACCTAGGGCAGGAGTGGTTCATTGTGGCTCACAGTTTGAAGAAGGTCTGTTCCCAGGCAGCCAGCTCCAAGACAAAAGGGGCAAGAAGGGCTTGGGGAAGGAAACTGCTCACCTCATGGCAGTTTGCTCACCTTTCAAGGAAGGAGAGTCAAGGGAGGAGTTAAGAAAATAGATAGACCCTTCCAGGCCACGCCCACAGAGACCCTCTTCCTGCCAGACCACGCCTCCAAAAAGTAAACCAGCTATGATGTTGATCCGATCACCTTTCAAACACATGGGCCTGTAGCATCATTTTAGATCTAAATCATAACAAGACACAAAGCTCTGCCTGCTTAGAGTAGATGACAATAAATAATTAAGGATAATCTTGATACCAGTAGTGAGAGTCTTTTTATTTTTTTAATGTTTAATGTTTTATTAGCAAAACATTTTCATTCCAGCTTTCAAATGTTAGAGAATTCAATTATTTTGTTTTGTTTTGTTGAGCCAGGGTCTCAATATGTACTTGAAGAGGTACTTGAACTCACTGTGCAGCCAGGCTTCCCTTGAACTTTTGGTGATCCTCTGACTTTATCCTTCTGAGTCCTGCAACTACAGGTATGTACTACCAGGTGTAGATAGTTAACACATAAGCACTTATGGACTTGTGACATTTTAAAAGTTTGCTTGCAGTGTTATTTAACAATTGTTTTTCACTCTGCTTTAATTTGTCATATGTATATTTTTACTTTCCTTTTCCTTCAATTAAAATAAAAATCATAGAGGGCAAAGGATAGATTTATGATTTCATGTATCCTCCCCAATAAGCCAGCAAACGAGGCATTGAATGGACCTCATTTGATGCCTGATCCTCCAGAACACTACTACTTTTTGTTCAATTTTACCACCCTTCCCACCATCAGATATTTCTTGACATATAGGCATTTGAAATGTACACTTCAATATTTTTTTAAATGGCACCATCTTGAACATAATATTAAGTGAGTGGAAAGGAAATGGATGCTTTATATTACTTTGGAAAACACAGAATAAAGAGCACTGAGATCAACATCTGGGGATAGTAAAAGCATAACAGGATCAAAACAAAAGTGATCAACGTCAGGAGAGAAGGAAGGAAATGGGATTAGGTGCTATGACTTATTGTTTCTTAATACAAGCAAACAAGAAAAGAAAAGGAAACATGTTTCTCAATAAAAGAAAACATGAAACAACTACAGAACAAATATTATCGTTTATAATCTAGGGGTGGCTTTTAGCACTTAAAATACTTTACTGCTAAAAATATTTTAACTGTTCAACACATAATGAAGTACTCAAGTGAGTAGAAACTTGACAATAAGAGCATTTAGTTTGAAAAACAGTTAGAGACATGTTCCATCCTGCATGAAACACAGCTAGAATCCTGAGATGGAGGAAAGAGAAACGAGGGTTCTTGCTAGTATTCATCTTCTACACTGCCTTCTCCAAAAAGAAGAAAAATAGGCTTCTAGGAAGGAAGACCTGCTTATTTATATCTTCCAAGTGAGCCCTCACCTCTATGAATTCCTAATTCTGTGTGCTTCCACTTAGCTCCCTATACACTTCTTGGGAAAGGAATTTATGAATATTACTATCTGAAGGCCATAAGGCAGTATGGAACTCAGTAAGAAAAAGATGAATATTGCAATTAAGAAGTGGGCAAAGGACATGAACTGCTAACTCTTGGAGGTAATACAGCTGGTCAATGAATCCATAAAAATTAAATATTATTAAAACACTGAGGTGTTCTCAAAACAATCAGAATGGCAAAGATTAAAAATGCACCAGAACTGGGAGTTAATGAGATGTGATCCCAGAGAGAGCTAGGAGGACATAGATTAAACTTTTCTAGGATCTTGAAAAGAGATTCTACGTCTTTCCCCACTTCCAGAAATCCATCCTAAATTTTCATCACAACATTATTTATTACAACAAATGGACAAAGTATAGTGAGTTATCTGGTCACCACTAGAAGAACCAATATACAAATTGTTACATAATTATGAAATGGTATATTTTTCTATTAATCTGGTCATTAAAATAGTTTAAAAAATTCATGCTATGCCATTAATTAAAGTATACAGAAAACTAGAAATCAAATATAGTCTAATTGCAACACTGTTTAACATACATATATACATATAAGCAAATTTTATATTGTTTCTATACTTACATATATATAAAATAATAATCTGAGGGATCTGGATTTCATATTCCTTTATGAGTCCCATTCACTTCATTTGTGTGTTTGGACCTGCTGTCGTTGCATGGAAGGAAATCACCACTCCTACCTTTGCTTTTCTCTAAGATTCCACTCAAAGTTGCCTGAGCTCTACTGTAACTGGAGACAAATGTTTGAGGCTGCCGAGGCACTTCCTAACCCATTTGTGCTTGGCCCAGTGAATATTAACTGGGGCTGCAGCCTTGGCCCCAAGACAATGTGTAGATTACATTCCTAACCTTACTCCCCAATTTGCCTCAACATATGCCACTTTCATTATTCTTTTCTCATCACTCTATTGATAATCTTTGGAAATGAATGACATAAACCTTTTGATAGCATTGTGGTTTTCATGGGAAGGTGTCTATTTACAAAAGATAGTGACTCTACTGCTGAACTTAAATGACACCAGCAGGGAACTGGGCCCCCCACTGCCCCATGGGAAAGAAAGGTCTACTGGTAGAGGATTTGGTCCAGACTCAATCTCCAGACACTCACAGTGAAAACCATGTCTAGCAACAGTGTCCCCTCTGTTGTCTTTGGTTAGAAACACTCACAGCAGCAAAGGGGTTAAAAAGAAGCAAAGGGTATCCTCTCATTGTGGAGAGAGAAGTAAATAAAGGTGAGCACCATTTTTCCTCTATCATTGGGTGTAATAAGCACATAAGACAAAGCTCAATCGCTCAGGTCCTAGGTCTGACTGAAATCAATGTTATGCTGGAAATCGGATACTACAGTTAAAACTGCTAGATCTTTTGCATTTTGACCACATCCCCATTTCTAACCATATTCCCAATTAAGTCAAGATTCCAGGCATAGCTGGCATATTTGGGTTTGTCTGGATAAGTTCAATGGTCAAGTAGTATTAGCCAAATTCTTGTACCAAGTTCATGCTTGGTTTGTGTGTGGTGGTGCTGGTGGGCTATCGTTGGGGTGGAAGAGGAAAGATTGGATGCTCTAATTTCCTGGCAAATAATGGAGTGTGATGGGGAGGGTTTGGGGAGGATATGAAAGGAGAATGAACTGTGATGGAATCCAGGGCCTCATACGAAGAATAAATACTTTATGTGTTTGTCTGTGTGGTGCTGTGGATTGAGCCTAGAGTCTTTACACTAAACCCCATATATTTTTTATTCTTTTATTTTGAGGCAGTGTCTCATTATATTTGCCCAGCCTGGACAGCTTGCAATCCTCCAGATGCAGCCTCCCAGAAGGCTGAGATTATAGGTGTGTGGTATAGTAACCTTCTCAAACATCCTCTGACTGGACCAGATTAAACACTGGTTGGGTTTTGGGGGGAACAGGTAAAACAAAGCTACTATGTAGATATTTATAAAATAATTTAAAGTGTAAAAATGGGTTGTTTATTTACTTATTTATTTTTATTCACAGAAGCTTTACAAAACTCGGCTGGTCTTGGACCCTGAACCTTAGTTAGTGGATGTCTGGCTAGGAAAAGAAATCAAGCCCTGGGTTAAGAGTGGGGAATCCTCAGGCCTATTTTCTTCCCCCATGATTGCAGTGTCAATCAGCTCTTCATCTATCACATGGGAAGGATCCTTGGGGTCCTTCACTGTTCAACACAGCTGTTTGTGAAGACCCAATGAGGAAACAGTGGAAGACCTGGGACTGACTTCAAGTGTTCTTCCTCTCAAGAAGTGTTTCTGTGAGCATATGTGGTCCCTCGGTTCACGAACTCAGTTCTCTCCATGAGTTTGATCCCAAAGAAAACTGGATGAGACCCCAAATCACATATTCTCATACAGGGCAACATGCAACCTAACTATTGAACTTGATCAAGTCCTCTTCCAACTCGTCTGTGACCAGAATTGTGGAAAGGAGCAAGTTCGTGAACTGAGGTGACACAGGGATTAAAGTACATGCTTTAATGTACTTGTAATCCCCAAGCACAAGGGCCTGAGTTCAATCCTTGGTTCCGCAAAACAAACAAACAAACAAACAACCCCCCCACACACATTCTACAGTAAAACAACACTATAAATGAACAAAATGTGAAGCCTGGTTTTGAAAACTGTCCACTGAATATAGCTATAGCTGGATTTTTTTCTTGGTATGTCATAATTACAGTAGTCTCTTGCTATTACGCAGCTCAACTTTCGCAAACTCACTGTTTCGCGGGTTTTCAAAAAAAATGATTAATTTTAATTCTTTATCATGGATTTTTTGTTCTATCACAGGATTTTGCAGTGCCGTGCAGTGTATGTTAGGATTCTGTAGGGAAATGTGAAGCACTTATAAAGCCTTACAACATATATAATACAAAAATACATATGACGTCACTACTTTGCTGATTTTCACTCATCCCGGTGGTGTCTGGATTGTTACCCCCGTGATAAGGGAGCGATCATTGTACTCTTTATTTCTTGAGCTTTATCTTTCATTTACTTTCTCCTGAGCACGTGGAGATGCCCAGATTTCCTAAATTGCAGCAGTAGGCAATTGATTTTCAGTTGCCTGCAAAGTCCGCAACTGTCTGACTATCTTTCCTCCTTTCTATAGGGACAAATCCTTCTGCTTTTTCAGTCTCAAAAGGAACAAGCCACAACTTCCATTTTGGTAGAAAACACAGAGGCTTGGGACCATTCTCGCAAAATCCCAGCCTTAATGCCACCACAGGAGCCAGCAGGCATGCAAAGTCATTGGACTTGCTCTAGGTCACCAGTGCTCTGCCATCTGATTTCAGCACCATCCAACCTCACTCTTCATCATAGCTACCTACACAGTGTGTATGCCACATGTGCGGCGTTTGCTCCTGCTCATAGAAACTAAATGATTGACACAAATTCAAATACTTAACTCATCCTCTATCTGGCCCTCTACAAAAGGATCAGATTTGACGCCCTATGACTTGTCCCTAAGAGGAGCAGAAGGGAAATGGCAAGTGCTGTCCACAGTGAAAAGCTCTTTTCCTTAAGAAGGCTCTGACTCACATGGAGAGGATCAATAGCCACTGCTGGAAGTACCCCAGTGTTATCATCAAATTAACATTTAAAAACCAAGAAGTTTTGGACTGTGGACCTCACCCTTGGCCATCACATGGGGTGGGTATTTCATGGGAAAAGGAAGTTTGACAAAACAGCGGGAAGGAAAGAGGGAAGGAAGGGAGAGAAAGACAACTGTTCAAAGACATGCTTGCATACAACTTTCTGGCGATGCATATGAGAACAGCTTCCTCAAAAATTTCAAACCCAATCAGATCAAATCCTAATTTTATTCTTTCATTCTACCTCACTGCATAGAAAACCAAAAGACACTACTTATTCTTCAGTTGTTTAGGTTGTAAAAATTCCAGTCATTATTTCAACTGGTCCATGCGAAGTTATATAAATAGGCACCAGCTCTGTATGACTGGCACATGGGTGGTGGATCATTGCTCAGGCCAATAGTTTCTGGCCACTGTCGACCCCGTAGTATGGGGCCTGGGTCTCCAATAACCCTTCTCTCTCTTTCCTCACCGTCTCAGCCAGGCTGAACAGATCCTGCCCAACCGCCAGAAAGGAAGAAACAAGAGCAAGGGTTTCATTTCTCACAGGGAACCCACACTCTGGACTTTCCAGAGATCACAGTGCTTGCTTTCAGTGATCCTGCCTCTAGAGGAAGCACTGTGCAGAGTTCATGGGCAAAAGAGCAGGACGGAGCATGGCGAATTTTTATCTTCTCCAAGATGAAAACTGATGTAAAGACTCACAGTCCAGGATGGTTTCATACCTCCATCCTCGTTTTTTCTTTCTGGGTGCCGTGAGCCTTTTCTGTCACTCACGTGGGAATGTAGGATATAGAATGTCATGTCTGCTTATGGCAAAGCACTCTACAGAAATGCTGGATGTTCCCCCCAATCCACTTCATGCAGAAAATGTGTCATTTGCTGATACTAAAAGCACTGTGAGGTCCCTCCCATCATTGTTTTCCAACAGGAGAAACAGCTTTGGCACATGAAACCCCAGACTCAGAGAGAAACTTGATGTACAATATAATTTTCCCCATTCCTCCCTCTTCTGTTCCTAAATCGATAAACTAATTGAACAATGCTTGGCAAAAGAAACAGAATGATTAACTAGACATTCTCAGTAAAGATGATCAGGCTGGGACAGATAAGGATTATGAAATATCATAGCAGAGAATGAATGTACTTATTTATTTTTTAACACTAGGTCAGGATTCTGTCAAGCATTTGGCTTGGATACACATATTCTGAATTCAAACAATGTGAAAAGCCACAGGGTTGAGAAGTCAAGTGGCTATATCTCAGGGCTTGGGCCAGCAGCACAGCCTCCAACAACAGGAAGATTCGGAAACAACCTTTCTCTTGCCCTTGACATGGCCTTTGCCAGCTGCAGCTGGAACTCCAACTGGCGCCACACCAGCTAAGCCATCAACACCAGCTGAGCCATCAACTCCAGCTGTCACCTTGTGCAGGGTCTCAGAAAGCCAGATCAAATCTTTCTGTTTGTTTACTCATTTGTCTCCTTTACCCACGTCAGGAGGTAGCAAAGAGGTTAGAAAAAGTTTGGCTTTCGAGGTTTTGCTTGCTACCCAGAAGTCCCTGTACCTCAGGTAGAGTTGGCAAGCTAGTCGCTTCTTCATTCAATAAACCTTTCGCGAGGAAAGGGGACTGCACCAGATGGACAAAGCATAGGCCGGGGAGATAGCTCAGTAGAATAAGTGCTTGCCTGGCAAGACAAGGTTCTGAGTTCAATCTCTAGTACCACAAAAACAAAAACAAACAGACAACAGACAAAAAAATAGATGTGAGAGGAACAAGGCACTAATTTCTGGGGCTTGTGACCTGCCTTGGAACAGATGACGAACACGTTTTGTCTTGAATACAGTAGGTATTTCAGGTAAGAGAAAGCCATTTCTCATCAAATTATACATGTTAGAATACAGTGTTCATTAATAATATTTTCCCTTTGATTTCACTCATGCTCTCTATACAAAACACAAATTTACATGAAAATTTAAATTTTTAATTAAGTAAAGCTGCACTAGGTAAAAACTGACTTCAGAATGAAAGGTGATGTTTAGGCAGCTACGTACTAGTCTGTGATTGAAAAGTAAAACATCCTAAAATTATCCAGTGATGGTCTGATTAGAAGCTTCTGGCAATTGTGTGCAAACAAAGTCACGATTCTCAATGATACTCCACTTAAACTGACATTCTAATATTGTATTTTGTTTAATGATCATATATCCTCACTCTTTAACGTCGAAAACCAGTTTAATCATTTATGGTTGTTTCTGTAGCCTCTACCATCTACGTTTATTGTTTTGAAAAGGGCAAGATACAATCCTAAAAGTATAATGGTTTTCTTTCTAAATATTTTAAACTCTCCACGTCATAAGTGGTGACAGGCTCCCTGTCTTTCCGAGTCATCTGCAGGCTGTATTTATGTACTCTAAAATAATTCTACTAATAAGGCTGAAAGACAACAATTATATGACATCCTTTTTTAGTTTAGAAACCAAGTTGGTTTTGGATTTGTAAATATTTGAGGCAAATAACATTAATCACAAACTAAGAATAGTGGAGGATTTTGGGAAACAAGAGGCAATTAAAAATTGCATATACATAAAAAAGTTATTTGGGGAGAAATTTCTACCAAGGTTTTTTGACACTTGCAATGATTTTTTTAAAGGGCAATGCAGTGTTTTAAAATTTTAATTTAGTTAAAGAAAACTCAATGCCAAAAAGCTGTTCTATTGCAAGGAAACCTCATGAGGCAAGCTCCCAGTCCTCCGCAAACAAAAGCAGCTGCATTTATAAACCCTTGAAAAAAGGGGTTTATAATGCAAACGCCGCCGTGACCTTAACTCCAGAGGTGCAAACATGCTGCTGTGATAGGAAAATTATGCATGAAAACGGATGGATGGGGCTCCCAGAATGCTATGAGATTTCTATTTGATCATATTTTGTAGCTTTTCCTGTTTCAAATAATAAATACACTTATGCAGTTAGCAAGACAGAAGCTTTTCTTTCCTCAAAAATACTTAAAATGAGTAAACTGTACGGTATATAAATTATATCCCAGTGAACAGTTTAAGAGCAAAACAAAATGATGTATTTCTACTGGGGGGTTGGAAAGGAGTTTGAGACGGTGTGAAGGGCCATTGATGAGTAAATAAGGAGAAAATAATTGTGACATTTCCGAAATATTAAATGAAATCAGCCACATTCTAAGACCAAAGAAAGATACACTTTAAATACATCGTTATAATTTGCTTTTGGTATAACTAAAAAAATTTTTCATTTTGGAATGATTTTTGAAAACCCTTAAAGGAAATGTAGGATTAGTATATCTGGATGTGAAAAAAGAAAGGAAGTAAAGCAGGGAGGGAAAGAAGGGAATTTCCAAAGAGAAAATGCAAAAGCAGTTATAGAAAAAAAAATTAAATGAAATTAAAAATAATAGAAGGATTTTAAAAAGTTGAAGAAAGGGGATGAGAAGATATGTCCAACCACACTCCCCACATTTTAATATTCTAAAAAGAAAAAAAAATAAGCAGTCAGAAAATGCTCTAGAAGATTGATAAACTATCAACAAGGAAGATTAGATTCTGTTCACATTTGGAAAACAGAAGACATAGAAAATGAATTTTCATTTGTATTTGTGAAAATTAAAATCCATCTTTCAGAAGATTAAAATCTATCTTTTCTGGATGTTTCTTTGAAACATCTTTTCTCTTTCAAAGAAAACCAAGCTAGACTTTGCTAAGTGTCTGTGGACCCGGAGAGCGTCCGCAGGATCAGCTGCTGTCACAGTGCCTGTGGGGATGAGGAGGATCACCGTCAGGCGTCCCTCGCTGGGATCCACCCAGGGGTCCCACCAGGCTCCTTCCTGCATGCTCTGAAGACAGATAAACATGTCGCTGCAATAAATACAGAGGAAATCTGACTCCCTATTTTCATTTACAGGGGAAAAAAATTAAACATGTTTTCAGTTTTTGTTTTTGTTCTTCAGAGGTAATGCAGATTTGGGGCTCAGAGAGATGGCTCAGTAGAATAAGTGCTTGCCTGGCAAGCACAAGGGCCTGGGTTCAATCCTCGGTTCTGAAAAAAAAAAAAAATGAGAAGGCAACCTGGGATGTGGGAAGACAGGAGGGAGTAGAGGAGAAGGGGAAATAGAAAGGATGAAGATATAATATGTGTATATACCAATTCCTCTAGCAATGAATATATTTACTATGCATCACAAAGTAATTTAAAAATTGGGAAAAAAAGCCTCAGAATCATGTGACAACACCAAAGTCTCAGGGTATAGACAAAAGACAGAGATGATGCAGATTTCTAAGGCTCTTAAAGAGAGGAAAACTTACTAGGAAACAGAAAGGAGGTTTTTAGGAAATCAATGGTCTAGATTTGTTCTTGTGAGGCGGGGGTCAAAGGGGCCTTCTCATTTCTGTATGAGAGTCAATCAGTAGAAATGGCCCTGTTCCAAGCTTGAAGAACCTTGGTCCTCTCTAAAAATAGCCTTTAAGAGTCACATGGTTCGCCTAGGAGGTCCTGAATGGGCAGTAGCAGCTGCTTTGAAATGTTTCTCTAGAGTCTACCTTATGGAGGATGTTTTGGGCTTGGTCTACTGGGGTGGGGTCACTACTGGTGCCAGTGTCCCTCTGCACAGCCTGGGAGCAGCGCTGTGTAAACACCGGGCCCCAATCCCCTTGTAAAAGTAGCGCAGCCCTGAACTCCAGCTCTAAGGCTGCCGGAGGGTGCAACCAGAGCTCTGCCCATACCCTAGTCGTGTGGAAGCCCCTCTGTTGGGGTGGAGCTCGGGGATAGACGTAAGGCCTCGGGTTCCATCTCCTGCACAGACTCCATTGATCGATAAGCCTACCTGGAGCCCTAGCTCCTAGCAGCTGAGCCCTCGCCTCTTTGACTCGTTTACACTCTGCTGCTTCTGATTAGAACTTGTCTTTCCACCCAAAGAGCTGGTGATACAATGAGTTGGGGCTTTCTACCCCTTGTCTTCTACCTTGCTTGAAACAAAACTATATGGGAAGGTTTACATCATATCCTTAGCCATGTCTATAGGGGCAATGAGATATATGGTGGATATTTAAATTTATTTTCTTACAAACCCTTTTAAAAAGAAGAGACACATAGCTATTTATCTCCCTCACTCAGAACGCACTTAGCACGTCCTTCATACCACCTTCTGAAGCAGATTTGGAAAGGTAAGATGAAGTGTATGAGAGGGAAAGAAACGGTGTGAGCAGAGGGAAGCTGGGGCGGAGACGGCACGTGAAGGGGACAGAGCGCAAATGAAGGCGGCAGAGGGGCCTCCGGCCAGCGCGAACATCTCTGCCTGGTCACCCAGGCACTTAAAAAAATAAGATGCAGGGTTTTGCGTGCAATGCAGAAACAACTCCGGTTCTGAGTACAGTTTTCCCAGGAGTCGATAGACGCCCAGCTCTGAAACAGATCCTCTCATTTTGAACATCCTATTTCTTTCTCATGTTGGCTTTTGAAGGATGTAAACACCATTTGGTCTCTTTTTTCCTCCTTTTCTTTTCTTGGGTAAAAGCCTAAAATGAAAAATAAAAAATTCTGCGGGTGCTATACATCTAAGAGAAAAGCCAACTCTGAAGGGGAAGACATGTCTTTGCTTTTATTGCTTCCTCTCAGGGCTGAAATCAGGGAAGATCTTAAAGGATCATATTGTGCAGCTCTTTTTGCTCAAATCCAGACCCTTCGACTGACGCGCTGGAGCAAGGCTGGGCAGCCCTTTATGAATGGGAAGTGTGTCTGCCATTTCAACAATGAAACTGGTCTGAGTTTTTCCTTCCAATCTGAAATGGAATCCTCCCTTTGAACAAACTCCACAACTTGTCCAAATGGACATACTAGTTTTTTTNAAATGTTTAACACGTCCTGCAGTGTCCGAGGTAAATCTAGGAGGTTGGACAGAAGCAACAGGTGAGTGGAAGGTGGCATTCTCATGCCTGAGCTGGCTGGGGACCAAGGTGAGATGAGCCAGGGACAGGGTATTTGACAAAGCCACATTGCAGAAAATAGAGAAATCACAGGTCTATTCCAGACTTTCATCAAAAAAAGTTTTAAAAACACAGGTATAAAGGAATTCCTTGAAATGGTGGTACTTTTCAACTTTCTAAAGAGCTGTTCATGGGAGAGAGGCTGTTACCTTCTAATCCATAAAGCAGCGCAGTCCTACAAATGACTTGGAATCCAGGGCAGACAAGCAATAAAATCACTTGTCTGCTTACAATTATGTATCACTCACAGGGCCCCTCCAAATCGCAAATTGACTAGAGTTTGGAAGCCATCACTAAAACATGGCACCCACATTCCAAATATTCACTGGATGACTTGCCTCGTCTCAGAGCCAAATGCAGGATCTCCGCTATACTGGTAGAGAGGTAATTTTATGCCGCTCGGATTGAGCTCAAGAAGTACAAGACTACAGAGACAGAACAGGGACGGACACCGGCAGAAACACCTTCCAAGCATGTAGATACAAATAAAAGACACAGCAGAACAAATTATAGCGCTCACTCCAGCCGCAGTCCTACAATTTCGCCTCTTACATGTTGCCTCTATGACGCATTGTTAAATTTGCAATATTGAAAGTCCGAAGCTCCGAGCAGGTTCCAGAAAAGAGACGCCTGTGGTTTCATACCTAGTTGATTCAGCACAGACATAAAAGCAACATGAAATTTTAAATGCAATTATTTTAGATTAGAATATTTGGATTGAAAGATATGGAGGGTATTGTTTTTGATAAGATGGTCCCACTTGACAAGAGCTGTCACCACTCAGGGGCTCTCTGTTGTCAACTAAGGATGAAAGGCCATCAGAAAGAATTAACTTCAGCTTTTAAACAGTTTGAAAATGTCAGCAAGGTCAAGGAAGAACTGTTCCCCCCCCCTGGCATATTTACCTGATGAGCTTTTGGGTAACAATGTGCTTTCGCTTTTTCACTCAGGTTTATCTAAAATCAGGGTAGATCAGCCTGGGTTAATGACAGCTGACAAGGAAACATTATGATTGGCTGAACCGTATGTCAATCATTGCTGTTTCAGGGCTAAGCAGAACAAACTATACCTTCTAATAGCAGTAATTGGCAACTGTGGAAGAAAAAATCCTGCTAGGTCTCCTTTTGCATTTTTCCATAGCCATTTATTTGGTTTCCAGTTACACGGAAGCTAATTTAAAAGCTTTTATAACTTGCACCTCACTAGTGGACCTATTATTCCTCTGTCGTCCTGGGGGAGCTCCATAGTCATTGCAAAATTCAGTGTATCCACATACACACGGCACACATGTATGCGCAGAGAAAAATGCACATTAACGCTTAATGCAAATAGAGGTTTGTTTTTTTTTCAAATCTTGCCCGCTCTTTATGATCACCTTAAATAAATTCTTTTGAAAGACACATCTGAATTAATACGATGAGGAAGTGTGGTTTCAGTTTAAACAACATGAAGCCTGAAGGTGATTTCACATCTCTAACGTGCATTCCTCCTGCTAAAGCGGAAAGTGATAAGTTAAAGCAAGTTCAAGTGCTATTGTAGCAAGCTAATTCCCCTTTTCCACGCGCGACTCCGAGAGAAAGGTCAAGTTCGCTGTCACTTTTCTCTAACGGATGCTCAGAGTCTGTGCACGCTGAGCATGATATATTTAAAAGGAGCCAAGCACTCGGCCATTTTCTGCGTCAACTGTATTAATCATAAACCCTCCATCTTGAGCTGAGCAGAGAGATTAGGTACAGAGGAGTTTGTAAACAACAAAGACTCTTGTTTCTCCACCATTTTGAAATGTAAGGAACCTCTGCAGCTGGCAGAGGGGGACTCTGGCATCAGCCGTAATTTATAGGGTGGGCTTCTCATAATGCCAGACTCTCGGCTGCAAATGGACCACGTGGGTGCCGAGCCCTGTGCCAGCCCTGACAGCGATGGGAGGAAAACAGCAGAGGGCAACTCCAAGGCACCACATATTTAAGACATATGTGAGGTGTGGATTCCTGAAGGAGCTGCTGAAGTACAGACTAGGGACTGTGCCGGTATGGTCATACATCTGCTATAATTATTTATGTTCCAAACAAATAGTCTCCCATAATAAAGAGCTATAGGATACAACATATAAAACATGTGAAAAAATTAGGAAAACTGACCATCTACCTATTCAATGCTTTCTATCAGGCAGATAAATTTCTATAGTTGACTGAACAGAGAATTATAGATAAGATGCACATGCCTAAAAATTGATTTTCTTTACTTAAATTTCTAGAAAAATAGATCTAGTCATTTGAGAAATTATTGTTCAAAAGCATTATCATTGTAAGAACTGTTTTTTCAGAGGAAGAGTCACTAAGAAAGCTTACTGGTGGGAACTCATGTTGTAAAAGAAAATCCTATAATGAGGACACCAGAATGTTAACCTGCTTTTTAAAAAAATTCATTCAAATCGTTAGAATTTATGTATTTTCTAAATAGGAAAGTGACAGCTCCTCCCAGCTACCCAGATGCTGTCCCTTCCACTCAGACAGTCTCACTTGGGGGTCTTAAATAATGTCCCTGTCATCTCTCTTCACTGCCAGGGCTGCACTACCTGTGACATTCTCCTCACCATGTACACTGACCCACAAGTTGACAGAACCACTCCTTGCTAAGTCATTAACTCCTATTCAGGTTCTGTCAGATCACTAAGATTGGAAAAATCTCTGCAACCCACTGGGTCTACTTTTGTCTGCAAATGTATTTGTTGCAAATGGGCACTAGCATCATGGTCCAGATCTACCCATCAGCCAATGGGGATCATCATCCCAGAATTCCGCATTCCTCTGGACAGGTCCTCAGAGCTGAGCTGCCTCACAGCCTCAGGCTGTTGGAGGCCAGGCAGCCATCACAACAGCTAGTGATCTTCCATGTCGCCTACCTCCCAGCCCTTCCTAGGGTCAGAAAACTCCAGCTACGCACACGCACAAGGATAGAAAAGTCATGGGCGCTCTTATGAGTCAAGTGCACAGCCAGCTTCCTTACTTTTCACGTAACTTCTTATCATGAGTCGAGGAGGAATGTTACCTTCCTCATCTGACAGTGAGAATATGGAGGCTCTGGAAAACTTCAGTAGCTTACGCAAAGTTCTGACAGAATCGAAGTTCAAAATTTGGTCTCTTCCTGACAACTTCACAAAGGCTTAATGAACCCAGAAATCCTTTTTCAAGACATGGGTGGATTTCAGACCATGAATGGCTGCAACTCCAACTTACCTATTTTACACCCAAAACAGATTCCTGCTGGGAATTGTTCTGAATTTTTAAAAAGGCAACACAAGCCCTACTAACATTTGGAAGGTAAAGCAGTGGCCCCAAACTCAGGCTTGTTCCAAAGAGACCAAAGGCATACAATCTGTCTCTGATGCCAATTTATTCAGTTCAGGATATTAACTCATCTTCTTTTGGTCTTCCTTAATAGCTTAGATGGTCACATTTTCTGAACCAAAATTCTGGCCTAGTATGTGACAAAGGGCATGAGGCATGATGGGCTGTGACTTGTCACAACTAACTACAATAGATAATTTAGAGGATGTGTGTAGGAGAAAATAGAATATTTTAAATCAGAAATGTCCTAGTCTATTAAAACACTGACAAGTTCCCATATCAATGATGTTTAAGGTAAAAAGAGAAGGGAAATTAAATACAAAACTGCTTTGTTCAAGACACGGACCCTTTTGAAATCTATACTGAGTGACAACAAATTTATAAAAATGACTACCATCGGGACAAATAAAAATGTAGCTCTGCAAAGCTAGCAGCATTTCTAGTAATGGTTTTATCCTTCGGGAGCTCAGTTGTGCTATTGCTGTGCCTCACTGAAAGTAGCTGTGAAGAGTACTGTCTTCAACTGTGCAATCCCAACACCCAGCCTCAGCTGTAGCCCACAGGGCATTCCCACCTCTGGCCTCTCTTGTGCCTTTCACTAGGAATGATCTGGTCTGCTTTCTCCAAGCAAACTTTACCCCATTCACAAACTCTCACTGGCCCCACGGAGTTTCTCTGAACACTCATAATAGTTTCTATCCCATAGTTCACACTTTTATCATGGGATGCTCTGTAAACATATTAATTATTTAAGCTTAGGATCATAGTTTATACTTCTGTACCTCCAAAATCCCTAGCACTCTTATAGGCTTTAACAAATAAGTCATTCTCCATTGGTTAAGTTAACCCACAAGCTACCTCTTTAAGACTGAGAGCTAACACTCCATCCAATTACTAGGCTCCAGAATATTGGATGAAACAGGAAAATCACCTCCTTTTTGATTGCTTCCAAAGAACAAGAAAGTACCAACAATAGCACACACATGTTTCTGGGAATTGAGATTTACAAATGGGAGCACCAATGGCAAGCATCAAAGAAACACAAATATCACTGTTAGGGCAATAAATGAAGACCAAGCCCCATTTCCATGAGGAGCTGTCATTCAGCAGAGCCAGTCTTCTTCACAAAATTGTGTTTTAAAGTAATCATGAGGCCTTCATAGCTGGGGTGAGGGGAGTCTGTGGATAGAAAGAAGAGCAGCCCACAGTCCCTTCCTCATGCAGATGGTGGGTGCAGGCTTGGCCTGCTTTCTGAAGCCCGCCTTTACTTTCCCAAGTTAATAGGCCCTTTCTCTCTGAGTGAGGGCAATGCATTGTGCCTGAAATTTGGGGAGCTATGTATTTATGAATTGCTCTTCATTTAACCTGGATATCTTCAAAGTACATAAGACATCATAATTCAAACTATACTAACATTGACTGGGAAAGGACAATCTTTGGACCAGGCCTATATCCAGAAGCAGAGGACGAATGAGAGGTAACTGAACAGAGAAGAGATGAACCTAATCTGGAATAAGGCACACCTTGGTGAAAGTCTTTAAGGTCAGGCCTCAAAATGACTTCAAGCAAATGATCTGCACCTTGGTCTCTACAGGCAAAAAGAGGACCATCCAACCTATCTTACAGGGGGGGCTAAGATCACTATGGAGAATGCTGAAGGTCACTGTTGAGCACTAAAAACTATTATTAAATGAGGAAAGGATGTTGGGGAGGAAGTCGGAAGGAAAGCCAGCTCTCTTACAGTGCCCAGCTCTCCTCTGCTCTGTCCTGCACCTTTATCCTTTATTTTTCCTTTCAGAGTCCCGACTGCTTACTGTCTCCCTTCTGTCACATTACCTACGATTCTTCCCCATTTAGACTTGCCAAACTGCCAAATTTCTAGGTCTCAACAAAGCACTGCCGGATAAAACAAATATTTCATTAACAATCTGTCCCCAGGTGCTACACATGCTCCACCTGAAATGAAAGTAGAAATTCATATGGTCTTTCCCTCCAGCACTCTCATTCTCTGGCAAAATAGAGGTTTAATTAAGGTCAAATCTCCCAAGCCATAGCACAGGATGAATTTAGGTCAGTTGAAACAGGTATTCCAGTTAATTTGATCTAAATGGTTGTGTTTATTTGGGGAGGGAAGAGAAAGGTCTTTTAAAAATGGAGGCTCCTGACGAGTATAGAAAGGAGAAGAATGGGTAGCTGCCAAAGTTGAAGGTCATACAGAACTAGACACCTACGAAGAAAATAATTCCCCAGAATGCAGGGGGAAAGTCTGTATAATTCTTCAATATCTGTGATAAAAACAGAAGCTGGGGCTATTCTTAGTAATGCCAACAAAGACATGGATCAGCTCAGGACTTCAGATCTTCAATTAAAAATGACCTGAAGTTGTCTACTTGGTAACTCTGGGTTCTCCAAGAAAAAACAAATACACAAACTAGAGAATCAGATACATTACAGTGGAGGGGGATTTAAAATGTCAGTGGAACCAAGTACCAGTTCACTAAATTCTAATGTACCATCTTCCTGGGACTTACATTCTTTTTGCTTTTCTTTCTTTCTTTAATTTATTTTTATTTTTATTTTTGTACAGGGTCTCATTACACAGCTTGGACTTGTACTGATCCTACTGCTTTTCGTCTCCCCAGCGCTGGGATTACAGGAGTGCACCACCATGCCTGGATTTGGTCACAGGCTCAGTGTGCCCAAGGGGCGGGGCCAGTGCAGCATGTGGGACCGAGGATCAAATCCTGGTCCCTGCACTTGCCTAAGCAGGCGCTTAGTCCACTGAGCTATCTCGCCTGCCCTGGGACTTATATTCTTGCTTAATATTCTTCCTTTTTTTCTGTGTTTCTCAAGATCTCCTTCATATTTCATGTTTGACCTTCTTATTATACTCTGTGCAAGGGGACTCTAAGCATTTGAGGCATAACTGTTTTAGGTCTTCCACATACTGTCTCTGTGCATGGGATTTCTGTCTATAATCCAAGCAAAAACAGTACCCCAAGTTAGCAATAGATCTAGATTTTGTGAAGTCTGGAGTCTAAGGCATTTTGAGAGCTTTCTGATGCGAAGGAATATAGAAATGGATTCCAACATTTCTACTTGCAAAAAGATGGAGGTTTACACACTCTGGATCCTTCCTGTTGTAATTCTGTCAGCTTGCTGACATCTGGCCTCCCCTTTCTCCAGGAGTTCTTTAGCAGGCCCAGAAGCTCTGAGCTCTCCATGCTTGTGAAGGGCTCTGAAGCCTCAGGTGCATATGTAGCATGGTGAACCCGCTCTGCACTGACTTGCCTAAAATAAACCCAAGAAATAGCACTACCTACCCAATCTGCCCCATTATCAGTAGCTGGCAATGTATTTTACCCTTAAAGATCCTGTCTGTTGTTCCTGCTCTAGTACCTTGTAATGATTTGGGTTGTGTTCTCTTTGCCCAAAACACAAGACAGTGGATTACAAAGCAAGTTGCCTAATTGTCAGATTCATAAGGGTACATTACAGTTTTAAAGTGCAACATATTTTCCCATCTAATTCAAAACTGTGAATGTTAAACTTAAAGACTGTTTCTAGCTTCTGTTAGTGACAGACAGAGCTCCCCAAGGGGTGGCTGCCTTCAAAGACAGGTAAATGAGGGCCCATATAAAACAGCCAAGTATTGATGTTGTAGTAAAATTCCAGAAAAATACATTGGCAGACAAGTAAATTTGTCACTAATAATTTAATGTAATTTCCCTAAAATGGAGGTAATAGGTACTCAGGGAATACACCTCCAGGGTTTACATCAAATGTGCATGTGGAAAATCATGAAATAATATTTTTTTAAATGTAGATGCTTTGTCTGACATGTTGGTTTATGATGAAAATTATTCTTCCAAAATGAAAATGGGGAGGGGGAAATACAACGTCCCCAATCCGTTGTATCCTTTAGCTTCCAAACCTTTCCCCGTGGTGGCAGCTGAGGAGCAGTGACTGACTGTAAGCTAGAAACAATTTGTTTGCATTTTTATTTCCCCCTTAAAATGATGTACTGCAATTACCAAATATTAATGAACCAATCATGTTGCAAATAGTATTTCCCGTGTCACTCTGAGTTATAGAATCTAATATTGGGCTCATTTGAAACATTCTGAAGTTGCATATTTTTCCCCTTTGCAAAGTGACAGCTCAAATTGTGTTTAGTTGCATTTGTCCGACCATGAGCAAATCAAGTATAAAAATTTCATTTTGTCTAAGTGTTAATGCAATTTTTTAAGCTCATATCCTGGGATGGCTCACTTTGCACTATGCTGGATGATATTAGATGCCGCTTAAACACTATTATCAATTATATTACACGGTGCCAGAAAATTTTAAAATAGCACTTGTTTGAGATCCAAGTCATGAAGTTCCAAGAAAGGAAAAATACAAAGCAGGAAAAAGATTCCTCATGCTAGTTGCAACGCTCTAGTGTTTATGTTTATATTACCAATATAAGCTGATTTTCAACTATAAATCTGAATTTCATTGCTGTTATTGTGGGTTTAATGTGGAAACAGGTCAGCAGTGTGCAAAGCCAGGAAGGAGAGACACAGCTGTCATAAGCTCAACTCCTGGACAGAACAACCTGAAACCTAGAGTGAGGGCCAAAGTAAAGGAGGGAGAGAGGGATGGAGGGAGAAAGGGAGAGACCTTAAAGTAGAACCATCAAAATTATGAATTAATATCAAAGTCAAAAATCATAGGATATCCATCATTTCTCTATAGAATTTTGACAGAATGAAATGAATTAAGCAGATAATAAAGAATCGATCCCTTAGAAAAAAAAGGAGAAAAATAAAGGAACCAGCTATGCCGACTTCATAAGCACATCTCACCAAATGTATGAGCTTAATACAAGTGCCAGGGAAAGCTTGATCCAATTTCATAGAAAGTCACCCTAAGAAGTCCCAGGCTGTTGATGGGGCTCAGCTCTCCCTGGTGTTTTATGCCAGGTAGTGAGGCCAAGTGCAGCCTCACACTTACAGAGGCTTCTTTCTTCCCCACATCCAACCTCTCACACATCCATGCACAGGACAAATGTGATCATAGCAATGAATGCTAAAGGACACAGTTGCCAGAAAACACTGAGTATGGCTCTATGGTCATGGGCCCAATGTCCTCTTTCCTAATATCACATATCTAGTGGCCACTCTACATGCTCTGGGGAGAGGAGAGGTGATCTTTATTTTAGGGTTCTGAGAAAAATGTCTAGTTCTGAAGTCATTTCAATACAACCTAGTTGGAAAGGTATAAAAACCATATACCAGACTTTAATTTACCTAACTCCAGCCATGGCCAGATCTGCCCCATTAGGCTTTGTAAATCAAGCAGGCAGAGCTTGCTGAATTGTTGGAAGGCTGCTGTTTGTATGATGCTGGTTATGTTTTCCGATAATTCAGAGCAATATACAAAAAACACTTCACCAATGGGAAGGCACATTTCTCACAGTAGGATTGCAGCTCACACCTGCCTCACTTGATGTGTTCACAGTTAGCGAAGTTTAAATGTAACAGGTACAACCTGAATTCTGCTTCAAGCTCAGGATTCTGGGTTAGGATTCTATCATAGAATTAAATCCTAATTTTCCAAAGCATCCATGGTGTACAGCAAGAATTAACTTCTTACCTCTGCATCTAGAATGTACTATTTGTGCACCAATTTGAAGAGATAAAGAAAACGACCTCTCCAGTCATTTCCTGTGTTTTTGCGGTTCATATGGGAGGCCTCCGTGAAAAAAAATTGCCTGATTACTCAGAGGTCAGTCTTCGGCCAATAGGATTTGCATCTCTAGGGAGCTTGTTCAAATGCAGCTTACTGTGGTAGGTCCCAGATAGGGCCCAGGAGTCTGCATTTCTAACAAATTCCAAGTGATACTCATGCTAATGAACCTGACACCACTAGAAAATTCACACAAAGATCCCTGAAAGATCACTTAGCCTCAGTTTCCCTGAATCCATTTGTGTCCAGAAGACTTTTACAAAAGAGAATAAAAAAATAATAAAACATTAGAAACAATACAGGATTTTACTAAACAAGGTGATAGGGAGTAAACAAGCATTGTTATATTGCAGATTGTTGTCTTCAACTTAGTTGTTCAGATTGCCAGATACAAGCATGCAAAATTAGTCCCCCCAAAATTTAAAAAGAATAGAACAATTTAAGCATTAATTTTTGCTTTCAATAAACCAATTGTACTGTACCATGAGCAGTACAATTATCCAAGCTATCCCGTGTATATACTTTTCCCTTCCTTCTTTCCTTTATATATTTATATTATATTTTCCCAATATATTTTTCCCTTTCTTCTTTCTTTTTTCCTTTTCCTGAACCCAGTTGTTATTCTCTTTGAGCAGTTTCTTTTCCTTTAACAATATCTATTGTACCTTTTGAATTTTATTCACTCTCAGGTTCTTACACTAGGAAGACAATATGATGCTTACACATGCGGGTCTGATTTATTTCTATCACCATGCACTAAACTAAAGTCAAAATGGATCAAATATTAAATTAAAAAAAGCACAATGTAATTGCAATTAGAAAGCAGAACCAAACAGGATTTTGAAGGAGATAGATTTTCCCAAGTAGGAAAAGTACCTAAACAGAGCAAGTCCTGATAAGGGTTAGGAGGTGAAATATAAACAAAGACACACACAGAAGCAATGGCAAAGAGAATCAATGTACTCCAAACTGCCAATGATTGGTGAAATTTGGAATAAGCTGAAGGAAAAAGAGACAAAGCCAAAGAGGTATAAGAAGCCATGTCACAAAGAGTCTTATTCACTAAGCTAAAGAAAGATACCCATGAGGCTAGATACAATCAGACTTGAATTTCAGAAAGACCAATCTGGTAATATAGTAGTTGACAATATTATAAGCTCTTCAGACACTTTGTAAGTTGGAAGATTAGAGGGCCAGAGATGGGAGCAACTCAAAATCTAATCAGCTTGTCAAGAGAAACCTGATTTATTTTCTTTCTTTCTT
>NDGN011554498.1:9796-36650 GCA_002564285.1 Tympanoctomys barrerae | reverse complement strand
ATTTAACAAATAACAAGAAGTGTGAAATTTCAGACCACAGCAGTGTTGACAACAAAAGAATGATAAATACAACAGCACATATTTTCACATTAAAAATAGTAAAAGCTACATAATCAAAATTCAAACCTAAACATTAATATAAAAAAAGAAAAAAAATTCAAAATTAAGAAACAGATCGGAGGCCAAATGAAGATCTATCAAACACCTATTTTAAAGAAATATGTAGAACACAAAAAGTGATATTCACCAATAAGATTTCTTAGTTTTCTTATATACTTTTCTAGAATTAGAAGAAAATTTATCATTTAACAATGGGAATTGATTTAAATGATTTTTCCTTATAATTACAAAATTTGAGAACAATGTACACATGTTTACTTTATAGAAGTATTCCAAAACTAAGATGTTTGTAAGAATAGTATAGTATAACTAGGATGTACAGCATAGAATACCTTTTCTTTTTTAAGAACATGAGTTCTCTAATTTCCCCACATTGAAATCGATAAAGACTTTGGCAGCATTTACCCTGAATTCTTCTAATCTTGCCGAAAATTTATTTCTAAGTCAATAAGCCCTAAAGCCAGGACAAAGCATTATTTATGATTCATGAAATCTATTCATTTTAAAAGCAAGAAAATGGCAATTCGTTTTTCCCTTCTTGTATCGTGGTATTTAGCTTCGGTGGTGTAAGCGTGGCTAGCGCAGCTGACCTTTCGCCCGCTCTGCCCTCCGCGGACGACTCCGGTCCCCCAGCACCGGGCCACCTACCTGTTCTCCCCGCCGCCCCTCTCCCAGGACTGGACAGTCTTGGTTTCCTATTGTTCAGACCAAAGCCTTGGGACCATCCTTGAAGCGACTTTTCCCCCAGTACCCACGTTTAACCCCCAAACGAGATCTGATTTACTCACCTCCAAATACGCTCACACAGTGTGTCCACTTCGGCTCCAACGGCGGGGTCTTCGCGGCGCTCTGCCGCTCCGACCTTGCCAGCTGAGTCGTTTCCTCCGGGGCCGGTCGCCCTGCTCTCCTGGCTTCTCTGCCCGCTGGGCCGCACGGTCCGAGTCCTGGTCCCTTATCAGTCCCTTCTCTCCGAGGAGTAGCGCAGGCACAACCTGGGCGGCTCAGTCACTGCGTACCGCCCGCAGCTCCGCAGCAGCACCCAGACCCTGCCCCTGACCCGAACTGGTCCCCTGCCTGCTAGGTGGCTGCCTGGCCATGCAAGGGGGCTCAAGCGCTTTAGAGCCTCTTTCCTTACACACGCTCCTCAAGGTCTTCCCCTCTCCCCTGTGTGTCCCATCTTGGAGATGAATGCCGCCATCTGCCCCGGTGCCCAATGCACCCTGACAGCACTCTCCGTCCCTGAGCACACCCTGTGCCTCCCACTCCGTGAGCTTTCTCCCAGTGCGTTCCTTTCCCCGGCCACCTTGGCTCACTCCGAGGCCATCTCCCCACTCCCCACCACCACCACCACCAGGTTCCTCACGATCTGCGGCCTCAGACTTGCCCCAGTCCTGCGCATTTATCAAAGCTGATGGAACTGGCTTGCTTGGCTGTGCGCCCACTGCCGTCCATGGGGGCCCAGCTCAGGGCTTCATCTGCCCCCACTCTGTCCCTGAAGCAGGGCCTGGCTCTGGAGTGCTGAGCACAGCACTGCTGAGAGCACGGTGCTCAGCGCGAACTGGGGAGTGGAGGCTCTGGTGCCCTAGGACTGCAGCTTTCCTCCAGGCTTCCAAGTGAAAAATGTGTGGCTCAAGGGTCAAGATGAGGGGGGGGGGGGCTGCCCATTAGCTCAGTTGTTTAAGTGCCTGCTTAAGCAGAGCAGTAGGGCTCAGGAAACTGTGGTTCCAACCCCAGATCTCCTGCTTTACCAGACCTGCTGTTAAGGCATCCTGAGCCAGTCAAAAAAAAAAAAAAAAAAAAAATCCTTCTGAAATTTTAAATTAAGAGAACTGAAAAGTGCTTTCAAGGGTCTAGGTGCGCTTGGGAAATCCTGCTGATACTGAGGAGGAGTTAATTTCTGAGGCTCTCACTTCCTGGCCGGGCAGAGCCACAGTTTTCAATACCTTGGGGCCTTCTGTTCTCATTGAGCCCCACTCAGACCATTCTTCTTCCTAGAGCTCTTTAGTTAGTGAATTCGGAACCAGTTGGTGTCCTTTACTGGGTTCTCCCAAGTCCCCTGAAGAGATATTTCAGCATTCTACTCCAATGCTTGTTCGTGTTTGTGGTGCTGGGGAGCAAACTCTGCCCCCCTGAACCACACTCTCAGCCCTTCACTGTATAGTCCTTCATTTTCTACAGCTGTTTCCTAACAGCTTATTCTATTGTCAGCAGCAGCACCTGTGCTTTTAACTCAGTAGCTACCTCTGGATCTAGTAATCTTGCTTTGGTTGAGCAGGTGAGGTGTCTTTTAAAAAAGGATGTTACAGGGGCTGTCTAACCTTTCATGGTTCTTGCAAATCCTGGCTGCTAAGTTTTGAATGCTTGTTGTTCTTTGGCCATACAAAACCTCTTATATGGTTTTAGATAAGCTAGTTTTCTATTATAAATCTTTGACTAGAATCTTGATCTTTTTTGTTATTTGGAGTAGTTCTACAGCTTATGTAAACATTTTAATGGAATTGAAAGGAATAAGGTTTTGGAGGCTGGCACTACTGTCAGCCTGGAGGTCACTAAGGAAACAATCCACACTGACTGGCATTGAGTGGCCTGCAGGGTACTTGAGATATAAACCAGGGCCAGGTCCCCTGGGGCAAAGTGAAGCTGTGTCCCTTAACCTGACGACAGCTGTATTAAATTGGGGTTGGGCACATTAAGCAATATTATTGAGAAATAGGATCAATCTGGGTTTTAGAAAAATGGCTTGGGTAAGGAGACTGGCTTTGATAAAACTAATGCAGACATCAATATCTGTTGAAAAGGCCCAGCAAGCACCAGTCCTCCTGCAGAGCCACCTTGTGCCTATAGACCTGTGTCATCTCTGCTGTGCTACCCGCAAGGGCAGTGTCCACTGGGCCTTAAAGTAAGAAAGAAATGGGTGTGTTTGGACAGGATACAGACTTTGATGGCTTTATACAAGCCATTTAGTCTTTTCTTTTTGGTACTGAGAATCAAACTCAAGACCTCCCACTTGCCCGGTAGGCACTGTGCCACTGAGCTATATCCCCAATTCCATTTAAGTTTTTTGGAAGGGTCTTATGGAAGGGTCTACAGGGTGTTCAGGGTCTCACTACTAGATAAAACTCATAGTGATCTGCCTGTTTACAGCCTCCCAAGACCTGAGATTACAGACATGTGCCACGATGCCCAGTCTCAATGGCCATCTCAGCACACCGCGGGGGGCGGGATCTGCACAGGAGGCCAAGGGATTGAACCCCCAGCTCCTGCACCTGCTTGCAGGCACTTTAATCCGCTGAGCTATTTGGCCAGCCCTTGAAGGGTCTTACTTTTGATCAGAGTATAAGAAGCTTCTGCGTGGTCTCTTCCAGCATGCCCTGCCCAAAGGGGGAGGAGTCTGTCAGAGATCAAGGCTCCTATGTTAGTCTGTATAAATGGTTTTATACAGAAACCATTTTGGTCGTTTTGTACAACCAAAGTTATACAGTATACACGTACACAATTGTGCAATGTGGGATGTAAATAATAGTGGCAAAGTGGGGCAGGGATGAGGATACAGAGGGAGATTTGGTGGATGTCAAAATGTGACCAGGAGAAAGATGGGAAATTTGATAGACAGTTGAAAGGTCAGTTTTAGTCATGCTGTATTTAAAGCTTTGGAGCTCCAAAATAGACACAGAAATACCCCAAATCACCAGAGGGGCTAGGGCTGGACCTGGCTTTGTAAAACTTGACACTGGGGTCACAGTCCCAGTGTGATAGCTGAGTGGGGTCATGGAGGGAAAGCCTGTAGGTTGTGGGGCCAAGTTGGTTCTCTTGGCATTAGTAGTTAAGAGACATGGAGGCACCAAAGGACCCAGGCCAGGGACAGAAGACTTCAGGGTCTTCTGCCATGGAGCCCAAGGTTTTCAGGAGGTGAGGGACATATTCTATGTGATCCTCAGAGAGATCAATGAGGACCAGGGTCCCAGGTCTGGAAGAGAGCTCCTCCACGGCCAGGACGAGGTGTACAAATTGAAGTGAGGAGGTCTTCTAGACCCACAGAATGTGGTGATTGGATGGTGTGGATGGCATAAGTTTGGGGGACAGCAGGGTGGGGTGGGAAGCAGCTGCATAAAGGGGGTACTCAGGGCAGCGTGTCACTGAGGAGCAGCCAAGGGTTCCAATAGAAAGAATGGAGGGTGGGGGTGCAGTGCAAGGAGTAAGGGTGAGGACACAGGAGGCTGCTTGCTGTGGAGGACCAGTTAGGCTGGACCTGTGGCTGAGGTGGGGCTTCTCAGCAGGAGGAGAATGAGCCGCTGGCCAAGATCTCCGGAGTGGGTAGGGGTGGGGATGGAGAGATCTGGAATTTGACACAGCCCTGCCTTTCATGTTTTCTCTGGCATCCTTGTGGTTCTCATAGGACCATGCACTGGGTTACGTGGGTTGAACACATTGTCAGGGGCTCTTTGCTCCCCCTGAATGGTAAATGCCTGTTGTGTTATGTGCGTACAGCACAAACATAACTAATGGTCCTTTGAGATCAGGAAGCCCACAGATCAGTAGAACCTGGAATAAAGTTTTAATCAAGCTATGTAGGGGGTGGAGACAGAAAATACTGTGACAGACTGAAGACTTGAACTGGCAGTGAGGATGAATAAACTGTCCATTTAAGATGGTTAAACCTGGCAGGTGTAATGGCGCATGTGTGTAATCCTAGCTACTGAGGTTGAGGTGAGGCAGGATTGTAAGGTCAAGGTCAGGCTGGGGAAACTTAGTGAGATCCTGTCTCAAAGTGAAATTTAAAATACTAGTGATATAGCTAAATAGTAGAGCACCTACTTGGTGCTCTACTTACATTTGGTCCCCAACACACACACACAGAGACTAAACTTCAAGAGATATGTGAAGTGCACAGGGGTGGCCTAACCACCAGCAGGGGGAGCTAGTTTGCAATGTTTCAGGAATGGGGTCAACATATGGTCTGAGACTAGCCTTGCTCCTTGGTTTCCTCAGTGACCAGAAGCTTTGAGTACATCAAAAAGAATGATGGCTCTTATTACCTGCCACGTCCAGAATGCCAGGCACTCTTTAGTTCTGTAGTATTTATTTTAAGCTTGTATCAATCTTACATGGCATCATCAGTCTTTTCTTTTGCTACTGGGGACTGAACTGAGGACCTTGTGCTTGCCAAGGAGGCACTTAGACCTCTGAGCTTTGGCTCTAGCCGCAGCCTCGTCTATGGATGGAGATAATGACACGGGGAGCTGGAACTGCTCACATGATGCCATGCAACTGGGGAGTGAGAGCGCCACATTCTTTCCAGAGCTCTCACTATGGCTTAGATGCTTAAAACCCTAATGGCACCTAGGTGGGATTTACACAAATGTCATTTTCAGATCATGGGGCTTCTTGCGCTTCCTGTGCTTCGTCTGAATCAGCCGGATCTCACCTGCAACAAGGTGGTCCTGTCTGGAAAGCCCAGTATGAAGAAAGACGTTCTAGGTGTGGCCAGCGGGGCCACAGTGGACAAGACCCATGACAGGAGGGTGTTGGAGTTAAGGATGCAGGCATGTGGCGGAAGGGGAGTGATGCTTATAAAAATGCATGCTGTGTGTGTGCATGGGGGGGCTTACAAGGAAGCAGATTTGGATGAATTCATTTTGTAATTCCAGTAAGTAGGGAGCTAGAAGAGCTTGGTAATACAGGGATGAGCAGATGCTTCTGTATTCACACAATGAAATGATGCAACTATTAACAAGACATGGCTCTGTATCACTGATACTTAGATATGTGAAAAAGTCAACATATTGTATTCTATTGAAACAATACATATATATACATGTATGTATGGGAATGACGCCACGAGAGACACCCCTCAACAGAGTTGAGGAACAGTCATCACCAGAATTGGCAATCTGAATTAAAGAGCTCCAGGCATGGGACTGGGAACTCGGAAATAGAAGCTAGCGTTCCCCTTTGCCTCTCCCTACTACATTTATGTCCAAGCCATCAGAACCAGGCAGGATTCAATAATTCTTGCCAATTATAACATCAGAAGGTACAAATGTTAATGGGAGGACAACACCCCCAAGTTGAATGAAAAAGGGGGACAAAAAGGGAACGAAAACAAAAGGATGTATGCCCTCTGCTCCTCATAGATGCAACAGCAGAAAGCCTGAGAATCACTTTATCCACGTGGCAGAGTGGACCAGGAAGCTGCTGTCACTGCATTAGCTCGATTTGGGCCTCTCTGTGTGATGGAAAGGTGACGATGCAAGGCACCTCAAGTGTCAATTTAATTCTAGTTCAAAGGGAGAAAAAAGAACCCACACTGAATTTGAGTGCAAAAAATAAATATAAAATTTATTAAAACACCCACAATATTTTAAAGATACCAGGAGTAATACAGTTCACAAACCCAGTTGTTTGTGTAAATTATAATAAAATACAAATCAAAAAAGGATACATACTTGCAATTTCTAGGCACCCTAAATTAAATTTACTGAAACACTGGGGAAAAGGGAGGGTAAGGAGGGGTAGCTCAGGAGGCAAACCAATAAAGTGGAAGAAAAATATTAACAAAAAGATAAAAATTATACAAAATAAAATTATCAGCATAAATTTACTGTACTAAGAATATCTACAGTTTAATACACATCCTATTGCCTTGAGACATTGCAAAAATCTATCATTCATCCATCAACCCCAGATAAACTTCATTTCAAGTAGCCACAGTTTACAAAGTCAAGACGGAATATTCAAGTATGGTTGTTAAATTCACCTCCATTGGAAGCCAAGTAACCAAACAGGAATTCAAAGAGATAAGAAATAAAACACACCAGAAAGCTACAGGGGTTCTAGATTAAGTCTAATGCATTAATATGTGACAAGACAACCAGTCCTTGTTTCTTTAATTAAATACATGAAAAAGAAATGACATCACTCCTGTTTTTCTCCCCTTTTCCCCTCAAAAAAAAAAAAAAAAAAAAAGGAAAGAAAATGTAGTAGAACTAAGAAAATTTGGAATGTTCAGATGAGCCAATTCATATTTAAAGTCAGTCCCCATGTGAAGAGTGACAAGTTCCCCCTGAAAGATAGGTTAGTCAAAATGAGTACAAACAATACCACTACAAAAAGCATCCCTGATATCAGAATAGAAGCAAATGAGGAAGTAGGCCAAATAGCTTGCCGATTCTTAGGCAAAAATCATCTTCAGACCTGGCATTTCTGTGCTGAGGTCTCTGCTCAGGGGAGAAGCCTATTGCTTTGCTCTTGCTGGCAGCTCTGTGGGAGGAAGCGCCGGGCGTGCCAGGCAGCCCGCACTCATGGAGAAAGCTATGTACGTGTAGGTGTGGGACTGTATAACCTATGCTGAGGTACGCACCTCAAAAATGTTAATTTGGTCCAGGACATGTTGAGTCGGCTAAGTGCTACCGCAGATGCAGCTGTAGCACTAATAAACTAGATCTTGAGGGAGTCATTGCAAAGGAGAGCAATGGTGACTGAGAAAGCTCAATGAGATGGGCATAGGAAATTCACATTTTATTCAAAAGCGAAACTTAAAAAGGAAACAGAGTCAACCACATTCCTTCCTTTAGGCCTTCTGCTATTTTCACTAATGAAAACCAAAATGACCTCAGATTCTTCAAGGTCAAGTATGTCATCAAATAGATAACCCTCAGGTATCAGACCCTCATGGAATCTACTAAGTTGTCACAATGTCCTGTTTTTGAGGTATTTAAAAAAAAAACTGTGACAGTGGATGATGCAAAAATGGAGCTTCCTGTTGAGTTCTTAAAAACATCAACTTCTGTGGACCCAAAGAGAAATTTAGCACCAACTAAAAGCAGCCTCAGTGACATCAAGGAACAAAGAATGTTCCTGCCTTTAGTCTGAACACGAGGGGCTGACAAGAAGTAGAAGCCACCCTGGGGCCAAGGCCGGGAGGAGCACAGGAATGAACCCTTGCTCACCGCGTGAGGAAGCAGCTCCCCTGCACCCACTGCATGGGCTCCCTTGAGACTCCCAGGGACAGACATCTGCTTAGCACCTGGGCTGCAGAAGGAAGATGTGCAGCTCTGGCTAAGACCCATGCCGTGCTAGACAGGGCAGGAGCACCGACTCCCCTTCCTCAGAGCAATCACCGCATGCCTTTGCCTTCCCACTGGGCCTGAAAAGACGGGCGTGAACCAAAGCACCCGCCAAGCGAGGCAGGCCCCTCAGCAAGGGGCCCGCCTTCTTGACTTGCCTTTCTTTGTTTGGCCACCAAGGGAAGAACAATAAAACAAAAAACTGCTCAGAGCAGATTACAGCATGGTAAACAGAGGTCTAAGAAGACAGCACCAAACGAGGAGGAACAAAAAAAGCCAAGAGAGACTGGAGCCCACCTTGTTTTTGGTTGGTTGTGGTTTCAGAACATTGATAGCACCTCAGCGAGACAGGATCAGGGACAGTCACATTAAAACACCATAGCACCATTTTATTTAGACTATTTCAACTCATAAAAATGCTTCCTAGTCCATAAAACACACTTCAGTAACGAAAGGAAAGAGATACTGGTTGAGGCACGTCGGGGATATATCAGAGCTTTCCGCCAGCTTTGCCTTGGGTTGGGATCACGGGTGGTTAAATGTCAAGATAAAAGTCTGGCTGGGTTTCGGTCAGAGAAATCAGTCCACCATCTACTCATCACCAACCATTCTCACTCACCTACTGCTGTCTGATACAAAGCAATTAAGTTTATGACTTCTTTCCTTGCGATAGTGCTTTAAAAATCCCTTGCTCTGCAAACTGCTTCCGCAAGAGGCAAGGGAAGGATCAGAAGGGGCAGGTAGAAAACCTTTCCATGCACGCTGCTGTTCATCTCGGGGAGAAGGCAAAGCAGCACCCAGGAAGCCACGTGTGGGGAACTGAGACCTTGCTAAAAACCAGACCCCAAACAAAACCTCCCAAATCTAAGCAACACTGTTAGTCAAGCTTTCTGATGGTAAGAAGATGGTTTCTTGAGCTAGCACCAGTTATTGGGTGAGAACCTGCTGCAAAGTGATTTTCACTTTTAAAAAACCCATCAATCTCTTAGCACAAAACTTGGCAAGTACTTCCCTTGCACACAACAGGCAGCGGAAACAAAACAAAGCAAAAAAAGGAACCAAACATTTGCGCTACATGTGGATGGTGTCTGTGGACGGGCACATGGGGAGGCGACAACATAGACGCCATCATTTTCTGTTGCTATGTTACTCTTAAAACTTGGTCATGCTGTTAGGTTCTTTAGTTGCAATGGCTTTATTTGTCTTCTCATGATAAGAATGTTTGTCAACCATCTTTAGGACTTAAAAAATGATAATGCCAGTAAAAAATAAAAATTTGATTTTTTTTTCTTTAAGAAGCCTTCAGCAGCAAGGGGGTAAAGAGCTGTGCATAGTTACGTTTTAAATATACGTCTAAAGCATGCTAATTTCAATGACTGAGATTTGAGGTAGGTTATACATGTAGTGTGTAAAAATCAGCATGGGTTTGAGCACGGCAACAGCACCAGCTAACTCTCGGGACCTTGCCGCCCAGAGGGGCACGGGCGCACCCCACAGAGCCTGCCTCTAGACCTACAACCTGTTTCCAGCCTGAAGCTAAGGAGGAAGGCCGTGTGGGCGGAGACATCCCAGGCGTCACATGCTAGTAGCTTGTATTGGTTTCTTCTTTCAGCTAATGGCTTTGCTACCAAAGGGTGACAAGGGGAAGAGCACAGTTAACAAACATCAGAGATCCACACATGCCAAGCATCAGAATCACCTAGGTTACACTCAGAACCTTCCAAACCAACAGCCAACCTGGGGCTTCCATGGGCCAGACAGACGGTCACATTCTCCACGTTTCGTACAATATCGTATTTCTTGCTTAAGATCATTTAAAATGAAGTTTTCAAGGCACCCCCGCATCTACCTAAGCACGGAGTCAAATGAGACCTGCATAAAAGTACTGATGCGATAAGCAAAATAGCATTTAAAGGACCCAACTTTTCCTCAAAACTAGAAAATTAGCATGCTCATTAAAGACTCTGCTTCCTTTAGCTTGTCAGACTGAAGGTCAGAGGTTTTCCTATAAATCTGAGTTCTGAAGAATCCTAAATCCTGATAAGCTCTTGGGTATTTATTTCAAAAGCAATAATATTTCATTTTTGTCCTGTAAAATAAATGCAACTTTACAGAATATGGTAAAAGTGGAGGATAGACAAAGCACGTTAAATATTCAGCTACTATTTACAATTTCTCCCACAATTACATGTTAAAATGTACTTTTTTTCAAGTTGCTGTTTAAATCTAGGCAAAAGTGCTTAAAAAAATCTTTTCACTATTTACAGTTAAAACCAGACCACATAAATGCTCAGGACATCTTACAGCGACTCTCCACCAGCGCTTCTGAAAGACTACAGCAAACGCCCAGCGGATCAGTCTCAGCTCTTACACAAGGCACCTGGAGGCTCAGGAGCTTGCTGTCAGTACTGTCATCTGATTGTTAGACTCAATTTATGAAGACCCAGATCTGAATAAAACTGCTTAATAAATACCTGCTTGGCCATCACTCACTGTGTAGCCACACCCGTGTCCGGATGAAGCCCCTACTCACCACACACATCCACAAGGGTAGCTTGAGATCACTTCCACCAATACCACAGGGAAAACAAGTACTCTAAGAAGTCTGACTGGCTGTAGATGAGTGTTGCTTTCAACTGTCTGCCCCAACCTCTCTCAACAATGTCACAAAAATTAAGCACCACATTCTCTTTTCAAAGAACTCAACAAATGCACCAGAATTTTAGAATGGGTGTGTTCCAGGGGATGGAAAGGGAAGGAAGGAAAAAAGAAATCCAATGGAGAACTGGCACCAATGAGGGAGGAAAATCATAGCAACCTGTTGAAAACGTTTGACTCTTGCACTTTAAGAGTGGGCCCTGCCCCTGCAGAGAGCAGGAGAGGTGGGCTGGGGAGGCATGCACCATTGTCCAATGTGGAGATCCAGGAAAAGGACAGATGTGTTAACTGCTGTTACACTGGTTGGCTGAGCTCCTGCAGGACGCAACCTGCCCAAGAGTCAAAGTCCCAGCACAACACTACAGCACCAGGCTCTGCACAGCTCCACGCACAGAGCCAGCTTGGCTCTTCACAGCTTGGGTTCAACTTCTGTGTTAAGAGATACAGTAGCCCTTTTTCGGTATCAGCATAGACTTTGGGGCGATTTTTTAAAAACTGCCACTAGATAAACTCCTTCAGCCCAGAATTCACTGCCTTACTGACATGGTGCGGAGGGCTCTAGGAGCCGCTCAGCTCCAGCTTCAGCATGAGGTGCTGCTGCCTAGCGAACCGTGACATCCTGTGGACTTGATAAATAACGGACAGAGGATTCAGTGTGGAGACTAGCAGGCTTGAAGCTGTCTAATTTCAACCTGGTTTCTGGGGAGCTCCATGCCAGCGTGTCCTGGGCTGGGCCTGGGGTGCCTCTGCCCAACTCCTACTGGGAAGGGGCCCAGATGCTTGTCTGCAGCTTCTCCCATCCTCCAGGAGAGGACAGAAGCTGGCCTGAGGGCTCCCTGCCCACGGGGAGGGAGGGACAGACCGGGGCTACACGCTACACTTGGCTCACCTGGGCAGATGGCCGAGCACCTGTCTGCTCCCAAGAGGCCGGGTGTGCCGGCGGGAGCCGTGCTGCCAGCCCTTCCTGCCCGTCCATTACCATTACTATTGTCGCTTTTAAAAAATCCAATAAATACACATTTTAAATGGAATTTAAAACTACTCCTTTGTGAAAGGACACTATAAACTTTCTTTCCATTATTGTGATATACAAGGATAGAGTTTTAAAAACAGAAAACAAAAGCCCCTCCAACAAGGGGAAAAATAAAACAACGTGGACATATAAATATTAAGATCACGGAAAAAAATCACCCGACAGCCGTAGTTTCTTCTTCAAAGTGCTGGGGACGTGGGGGGAAGGAAGAGGCGGGTCAGTTCTGAGGTTTGGACCATAAATACATATATATGATAGGCATCTCCATATATGTATGTATAGATAGAAAGACTTCTGCACCCCCAACCCGCCCCCAGGTGTGAGGGCAAAAGCACCACAGAGGCAGCTCGGGCTGGGCCCGACGCTGAGGTACGCTGGCTCCCTGGCACCTAGATCCAGCGGCTGTAGGGGCCAGTGACCTTCGTGTAGGCGTAAGAGGACACGGTGACCGCTGAGTCTGTGGGCACGGCCAGTGCCTGCCGGGTGGGAACGGCTCCCTTCCTCTCCTTGTGCTGGGGCTCGGCGACCAGGGCGCCCCCCCACTTGCGCTTCTTCCCGTAGAGCTTGGCTTCCTGCTGGCCCAGGCCCAGCCGTGCGGCCTCCTCCTGCCGTGCCCGTGCCCGCTCCGCCAACTGCTTCATCTTGGCCTCCCAAAGGGCCAGCCCGTGGTTGGGCTGGTTGAGGTTCTTGTGCTGGTAGAAGACCAGCGAGATGCGGGTAGGGTGGCAGCGATTGGGCTTCTTGAGTGGTGTGGTGGCATGCAGCTCCCGCCGGGCACACTCAATGAGGATGGATCCATGGGCTGGGGCCACAGCAACACCGCCGATGTTCTCGTCCAGGAAGTTGTGTTCGCTGTCTGACCACAGTTCTTCTTCTTCCTCCTCCGCACTGGCCTTCTCCTCCTTCACAGTCCCCTTGGCAGCCTCCTCAGATGTCCCCTCCTCCAAGCTGAAGGGATCCCACAGCTTCTCTTCAGACTTCAGGGACCCAAAGAGCTTCTCACTGGATCCCAGGGGCACCCCAAAGGCCTGCCAGGCCTTGTCCAGATGGCTTGCCCCCGGCGTGGGAATTCTTCCCTCCTCCCCTTTCAAGGGATTCCACAACTTGTCTTGGAATCCAGGACTGCCTTTCAGGGCAGATCTGAAATCCCCTGCCCCTATCCCCCAGGGCTTCTCAGTCAGGCTAGGCCCAGCCAAGGCCGAGGTGCTGTTCCCAAACTTGCAGGGGCTCCATGATTTGCCTTGCAGCCGTGATCCGGGATGGGGAGCCAGCTGCTGCCCCTCGCTGGCGAACAGACCCCACTGGCCCTCTGGGAAGTGAGATGGGGTTAGGCAGCTGGCCCCAAAAGAACTGAGCTTGTCAGGAACAATGGCAGGGCTTTCCCCAGGAGGGAACACCCCCCAGCTGCCACCCACACTGTTAGTCCTCTTCGGGGACATGCTTGGGCCTCCTGAGTACTGTCCCCATAGGTGATTGGATCCCCCATTCTGAGATGCTTCGGGCACAGGCGTTTTGCTCATTTTACCAGGGTCTCTGGGTACAGATTCGGTCTGGACCAGTGGGTCTACTGGCTCTTGCTTGATGGATCTGTTGTAGCAGTTGGAGCTCTGAGCAAAGGGAGAGGGGTCCCTGGACACTGGGTGGAGCTGGGGAGCCTTGGGAATCAGATACTCCTTGGGGCCTGGGTAAGCAGGCTGCTGGTGGTGAGGAGTGGGGTGGTGGGTGTCTGTGGGAACAACCTGGCCAGGCAGCTCGGCAAACTCAGCACCACTGTAGGCCGGGCTCAGGCTGTTGTGCAGAGCATGGAGGTCTGGCTTCTTCTCAAAACTGCCACTGCTGCCACTGTGCCCCCAGGTGCCAGGACCCAGGAATTGGGAGGGAAAGACGGGGTTGCTGGATGGAAAGCTATAGTAGCCAAATGACGGAAGAGCGTATTTGGAGTGGAACCCGTTGACAGAGGTCAGGCTGGGCTGTGCATAGTAGGAGTGGTAGGAGTACACACTGTTCATGCTGTAGGGGTCGGAGGGCCGGCAATTGCCCAGCACCGAGTAGCTCTCCACCACGGCGTTGCCACTGTACTTGAAGGAGCTGAAGTGGTTCTGTGGTTCCACCTTGAGGGAGGGCTTCAGGCTTTGTTGGGACAATCCACCCTTCAGAGACAGGCCTGGGGAAGCAGAAGGCAAGGTGGAAAAACAGCTGGCAACACCACAGCCTGGCGAGAGCTGGGGCAGAGGACGGGGATGGAGCTTCCCTCATTCCCTGAGATTGTCTACTCTTTATAGAGAAGCAGGATAGGTGGGGAGCACCCAAGCAGGGACCCCAGCTTGACTCCTAGCCCCCCCCCAAGTACAGACCCAAGCTATACTTCAGGTGGAAGCAGGCAGCTTGCTCAGAGTCCATGGCCCTCGTCTACATCTCTCCTCATGTTACGCTAGTAAGGGCTGGAGTTTCCCCTGAAGAACCAACTCGCATGCATGGTGGATCAGCATCCCTGCAGGCATCAAGGCCTGGAGAAAGGACAATGCAGGCACCTACCATCCATGTCAGCCCTAGCCCCAGGGTGATGTCCTCCTCAGACTCAGCAAGTACGTGAGCATCATACAGGAGAACCTAAGCCTTCCACCTGACAGAGCTCCCTGAAGACAGTGCGTCCTCTTTGTTCTTACTTCCCACCCTGGTGCCCTCTATCAGGTATCTTAGTATGTGACACAATTAAGCCCATGGACTCTGTTTCAAACTGTTGGCAGGAAGGTGGGGAGTGGGGCTCAATGAGGGGAGTCCCTCAAGGGCAGGGCCCTCTCCACACACCTGGGTCGGTGGGGATCCCAGCCAGCTCCAGGGCCTCCTGCTTGATCTTCTCGGGGGTGCTCAGCTTCTCCTTCTGAATCATCTTCTTCTTCTCAGCTGCTGCCCTCCTGGCTTCCAGCTGCCGCTGGCGGCAAGACTTGGCAGGTTCAGGCAGGCGCCGGACCTCTCGAGGGAAGGCGGTGAGTACCTGGATGGCCCCGCTGCTCACCTTGGCATTCTGGTTCTCCTCGCTGCCAAACTCATCTGTGCTGGCCATCTTGTACAGGGGGAGCACGTGCAGCTGCTCGTCGTCGGGGATCTGGCCCACGCAGCGATTGTCTTCCTTGGTTAGGGTGCACACCTGCCTCACACAGCAGGAGAGAAGACATGGGGCTGGGGCCCAAGCACTGGTAGGCAGGGGTCTGAGCTGGCAGATGGGACCTCCTCCCACAATGGGTCCCTCTGTCAGCCACCCACACACTCTCCCATCCCCAACTGCTTCTCAGAGTCTAAAAAGCTCACTCATTTTAGCCCACAGAGTAACAGCATCACCAGCACATATTATACGCTACAGCTTTTAAAGCAGGTGCACTTGTGTCACTGCCTATGTCCCTGACACAGCTGTGAGTGGGATGAGACGACTGGCATAGGGTGTCACAGCCAACAGGGCCATGACCAGAAGACTCACTGCCTGCTGCCAAGCCTTGCTGCCACTGCACAGGACCTAGCCAAGCCTAGGACCTTCTACCCTCATCCTCCTTGTCCTGAACTCTCAGCTTTTCTTGCTCTTAAAATAATCTTTAAATTAAAAACTATGTTCTGGTTGAATAAAATTTAGGCAAGCAAGAAGATATAATAACTATCTCCAGGAAACCTCTACTCAGAAATAAACACTGTAAATACACTGTAAATACTCAAGCCATTTATGTGTACACATGCACATAACTAGTTGTGGGTAATTAAATAGGATACTGCGCATGAAGTAGTAACTTCATTTTTCTTGATGTACTTTCTTATGCATTAAATATCCTTCCTGCTATTTCTAAAGAGCTCCCCAGCATTACTCTACTTTATCAATGTGTTACTTGTTTTATGATCAAACATTTCAACTTATTTTCAGTTTTCCCCTGTCATAACAATACTTTTTGAAATTATTCTGCCACATTTTCTAAAATATTTAATTCCTTAGAATAAATGCTGTGAAGCAGGCTTGACACATACAATATTGCTGAATTGCTCCCCAAAATGATTTTTTGACCAATAATTGTTCTCTTTTTTTTGTTTTTGTTTTTTTGTTTTGGCAGAACTGGGGATTGAACTCAGGCCCTGGAGCTTGCCAGGCAAGTGCTTATTCCACTGAGCCATCTCCCTGGCCCCCTCCCCAAAATGATTTTTATTCATACCAAAACCTGAGTTTTAGTTTCTCCATGTTTTTGTCAATAAGTCTGCCATTAATTTTTTTATGTATTGCACTGCTGGATTACATTTCTCAACACCTCCCCCCGCTTCTGTCAAGTTTACTTTCTTCTACTTTATTTTCTGTAGATGCTCTGGGTTTGGGGTCTTGTTCTTGCAACAGCTTTTTTTTTTTTTTTTTTTTAATAAAGGTCTATAGGGTCTACAGGGTCTCACTGCATAGATCAGACTCAGAGTGATCCACCTTTGTTCAGCCTCCTAAGAGCTGGGATTATAGGCGTGTGCCACCATGCCCAGTATCAACTGCCATCTCAGTGCACCCCACGAGCGGGGCCAGCACAGCACACTAGGGATCAAACTCCGGCCACTGCATCAGCCTAAGGTGGCCCTTTAATCTGCTGAGCTATTTGGTCAGCCCTTGGGGCCTTGCTCTTAAAAGATGGGCCTTCCTAGGTAAGCTAATTCCTGGAGATAGCAAATGACCCTGAGACTGCACCTCTGATACACAAACCAAACAATATGGAAGCCCAGCTACCTCCTTTACCAAGCTCACATGGCAAGCCAGTATTTTCCATGCCCTAACTTACCCTTGGGTCAGGTGCCTACCAGTGCCTGGGAGCACTTCCATACCTCAAAACCTGCTAGAATTATCCTCACTATTCAGTCCCAAACTTACTCAGCACACCAACCCTGCCTTGCTCCTTTCTTCCTGTGGAGTACAACAAAGGCTCCAGAGCCCATTTCCCTGGCTCCCTGTGCCTCCTGAGGGACCGTGGTCTTCTGTGTGAGCCCTGCGTGGCACGGCTTCCTGGTTCTAGGGACCAGTGAATACAAACTTCTTTAATGACAGTCATTTGTGTATCTAAAGACACCTAATTAAAACAAATCTTGGATAGATGATTTTTTTTTTTTAAGGAGCCAAGGATTGAACTCAGGTCCTTGCTCTCGCCAAGGAAGCTCTTATACTACGAGCCATCTCCCCGGCCCCTGGCTAGATTTTTTTAAAACACAACTCTTCTTCCTTTGGTAAGTTTTATGCCTTTTGTGCTTTTTTTTTTTTTTTTAGGCTGGCTGGCTTTGAATGCAGTATGTAATCCAGGCAGGCATCAAACTTGCCTCAGCTTCCAAAATGCTGGGATTACAGGCATGTGCCACCACGTTTGGCTGGTCTTTACATTTTGATTGTGCTTTATTTATTGAAAAGAGACTTCATTTTTATGGTGGCAACTTCATAAATCCTTTTATCTCTAGCTTCCTGCTTTGGGTCATGCTCCACCCAGCCTATTTCTCCCTTGGGGCACAGGGTTCTCCAGACCCTCTCTGCTGACCAGACTTGTGTGTCTGCTCTGGGTGGGTCTGGCCACCACCTTACTTCCTCCCACTCTAGGGACCCAGTGTTATAAACAATAGGGCAAAGGGCAAAAGCAAAGGATGAGATGTGACAGACACTATGCTGCCATCCCTAAGGAAGGAAAGAGACTTTACACAGGCAAGCTCGCTTTGAAAAATAAGCAGAACAAGACATCAAATGGGATTCACAAAGATGAAATTAAAACATGCAAGGAAAACAGGAAAAGATGTTCAACCTCTCGAGCTTAAAGGAGATACAAATTAAAATGAGACCGTATGCTTGCCAATGAGGCAGGGAAAGACCAGACTGGCAAAATTCAGCGCTGCCGGTCAGCCGAACAGGCAGTCCAGCCTGCAAATGTGAACATCCTTGCCCCGGAACCTCAAGGAGACCAACCACACCTCTGCAGTCCTCCCTGGACTTACAGACTGGAAACGTCTGTAAGTACTTAGTGCCCGTCCACAGGGACTGGTTAAAGAAGTGACGGCAAAGCTACTGATACAGCCTCGGCAAATGTGGACAGACACAAATCCACATCCACCAACACAAAAACCCTGAGAGATCCCTGAGGTAAGAAGAGTTGTAGAACAACTCTTGAAGATACAATGTTTATATTATTTAAAAGTCTTATAATGATAGCAACTAGTAGGAAAACATGCTTTTAACTTTGAGAAAAATATTGTCCTGGTTCACCTCAAGTTCTAGAAGCTCTGCTCACCTAACTCTGGTGCTCCCTCCTCCTCTGCTTCTCTGAACCCTGAAAGGCTTGCCCTTTCTATCTATTTAAGCTAGACATCCTCACACTAAGGTAAACAGGAGCTGGCCCATCTTGCTTTTCGGTCTTGCACACAGACAACATGAAATTCTGAAAAGGGACCGTCATTTCCCACATGGTTAAGAGTGACAACCAGCCTAGCAGCCCCTGTACCTTCCACAGCTTTCTGGAGCCCTTCTGACACAGGACCTGGCTGAGCAGCAGAGTAGAACACTGGCTGCACCCTCTGTGCCCGAGCCTCCCGCCTGCCCTCCACACTCAGTCTCTTGGAGATCTACCCAGCCTCCCAGCTGCAAGCTCCGTGCTCTCCAAAGCCTTCTTCTGCCCTGCCTGCTCCATATCCCACCTGTACATCTAATAGGCATCTCTAAACAGAACACGGGACTTTCTCTGTTCTCTCCTTGTTATTCTACTCCAAAGTTAATGGCATCAACATACATAGGCTGCTCACTTTATTCCTTGCTTGCTTCATTTTTCTCTCTTACAGTCTTCACTGGCACCACTGCTTTGCACACTGGGGTGAATACTTTGTCTGTTTTACTCCCCAGCACCTAGCTAGCACCCGAGACCAAAGCCGGTGCTCAATATACATTATCCAATGAATGAACTAGAGTTTAGATTTAAATCCAGGAGTTCACAGAGACCTGGAAACACACTTTTCTGATAACCAGGGATCCAGGCACCTGTGGGGCTGTGTCACAAAGCATTTACCTCAGACACAGCACTCACTCCCAGCACTGTTCTCTCATCCTGTGAGCATTTCTCTGAGGAGGGGGCAGGAGCAGGCAGTCTGGCCAGGTATCCCTGAAAATCCTGCCTCCGTGTCCCTCCCTCTTCTAAGCCCATTTTCTGCACAGAGCATAGCTAGGTTTCTCTCAGGATCACTATGTAGCTGGGGCTGGTCCAGGACCCAAGCTTTCTTACCACAGTGCACCCATTGTAGAGGTTATGCTGGTCCTTGTGGGCGTGGGCGCAGAAGTCCATGCAGGCTGTGACCCCCGAGAAGGGCCTCCCTTCCTTCAGCCCCAAGCGGCAGTCGATTGCTATTTCCTCATTGGTCACCTGTATGAATGGCCAAGGACAGCTATTTATGGGGCCTGAGGTGAAAAGCCCTGATTCTGTACCTGGGGGCCTTGAAAGTTCAATACTATGAAGGAAGGTTTCTGGCTAAGGCCCCAGCTCCAAATTAATTCCTCTTTTTTTTTTTTTTTTGACACAGATGCTTGAATTCACTGCATAGCCCAGGCTGGACTCAAACTTGGGAAGATCTTCCTGCCTCAGTCTCCCGAGTGCTGAGATTACAGGCATGTGCCACTATGCTTGACCCAAAACAACTGCTTTCAGGCTCTGCAGGAATGCTCTGTTTCTGGGTTACCTCAAGCACCCCCTGGCTCATCTGGAAGATAGAAAAGTACGAAAGGAGCTCAGGCCTCAGCAGTAGAAACCAGACCAGAAGGGTGGGTGATCAGCAGGCACAGGGGTTGAAGAGCAGGGCTTCAGAGAGGCAGTGTAGGGTGTGGTATAAAAATGACTATCAAAGAACTACATCTTTGCTTTTTCTTCCTGAGTTCATTCTATAAGAATACAGTTCCAACTTCAGGGAGCCTTAACTTCCCTCCTGGGCAAAGGGACACATGCCATGTGGGCAGGGAAAGGCGTGTGCCTAATACCTGGTTCTGATACGCCTGAGGGGCCAGCCGCTTGTACAGGGGAGCAACTTCGGTGGCCAGATCCTGGAAACTCTTCCGGAGCACCTCTTCCTGCAGAGAGAACAGAGTCAGCACACGCATGCACAGTGTGGACAGTCGGCAACAAACAACCCTGAGCACAGGTATGACGGTCATCTTCACCGAAAGCAGGAACCTGTTCATGTGTCCTGGGCCTAACTTAAATAAAATGACGAATTCAGCCCCTTGTTTACCCCAGCTACACTCCGAACACTCAGCAGCTCCGTATTTCTCCTGCACTAGATAGCAGAGAGCATTTCCATTATCAGAAAAATTTCCACAGGATGGCACTACTTTATTTTTTTATTTTATTTTTTGGTACTACTTTAGATAAAGCAGCGCCACCCATTTACAACTAGGAGAGTCAGGTGTCCACAGCCTCTCTGTGGGGGAATGGGAGACCCTATCTCCAATAGAAGTCCAGTATCGATTTGAGGGGCATTTGAGAGAGCTATTTTAAGCTCATAAAATAGTCTAAAAGCTATGTTTTGGGGAGTAAGAGTTGCAAACGCTTCCTTTCATTTACAGAAAGTTTGGAGATGGCAGTGTACATGTGTAGAGGCAACAGTGCAGAGCAGAGGAGCCCAGTGGACGTCCCTGCCACAGGAAGCAGGGACCAGTACCAAGTGCTTGAGGGCTGGAAGGCTGAGATGAGATCAAGATGCTGTGTAGATCCTAGCAATGGGAGCCAGCAACAAGATCCAGTATGTGCCCTCTTAGGAGCTGAGGCAGGAGGGGGAGGCTGGAGACGAAATGATGTGAGCTCAGAGGGCCAGAGGCCTGAGCTGCCCTTGCATTTGGAATTGAGTGGACACTACCTCTTGCTATGGCTATTGAGGCACAGAGAAGAAATAGGGTGAAGCAAGCTGGGCTGATGCTCACGGTTTCCACACATCTGTGCTGCAGTGTGCCAATGCCCCCCACCATCTGACTGTGAAGGACCCTCAGTGGGAATGGGCGAGAGGGAGGGTCTCTGCACTCCCACACAGCTCTGCTCACCTCCTTGGGATTGTCCCCTGCGAGGCGGAACTTGCGAGGTGTCTTGCTTCGAGCGTATTTGCAGCCATTGAAGTACATACTCCAGGAGCAGCCGAAGGAGAAGGAGGCACCACAGGTGTTAGGGTCTTTGCCTTGGCAAGCGCAGGTCCGGCTGAAATGTACAAGACAGGGTATGTATACAGATGAATTATCTCTTTTCTAGAATCTTCTTTTTCCCTGAGGGGAGGCCTTGTTGGAGCCTGGCATCTGGCAGCTTCCTGGTGACTAGGGCTCATCCTTCTCTACCCCATCCTTCCTCATATTTCCTTGAGCAGGAAGCCAGCTCCCAGAAACCATCTCTGCCACATCCCTGAGCTGAAACATCCAACAACAGTCTGCTTGTGGGATAAACATGCGGGTTAAGATAGAGGAAGAATCAATAAAAGCCCCGTGAGGGTCACAAGGTGCCGTCATTCTAATATCCTGACCAGATCCAAAGTAGACCTCAAAACAGGGCATGGATGACATGAACCTCAGGATTGGGACCTGCTCGCTTCCCAAAGCTCAGCTGCTGGCAGGCCTTGAAACAAGCACACATTGACACCAACTTTCAATGCTTAATAAAATCTGGAAACAACCCAAACTTTCCTCCACTGGGGAATGGATAAACAAATATGATGCTTCCCCACGGTGGAATACCACTCAGTGATTAAAAGGAATGCACTCCTGACGCATGTCAGCATAGATCAGCCTTAGAAGCATCACGCTTGGTACGACAAGCCGGGTGCAAAAGGCTCCACACCATATCATCCCACCTATGCGGCATTTTCCCAAAGGCAAAGCCTCAGGAACAGGAAATGAGATGCAGTTGCCAAGGGGGCAGGAAAAGTTGCTGATAAAAGGCCTATGGGAACTGGTGAAAGTGCTCTACACCTTCATTGTGGTGCTGGCTATATGACTGCAAACTTCATCAAAACTCTCCAAACTATATACCAAAAAGGATGATTATCATTGAAAATAAATATACCCTAGACCAAAATGGGGAGAAAACACCAATAAGGTAGGCTTTGTAAAGATCATCAATATCTTACATTTGTCACACACATAAACACTTTTCTACACTTATTAACAACATTATCAGGATGTCGGCCTTGGTTGGGGGTTTAACAGTGAAGCTAAGCCAACTCACCAGTCTTTCCCAAGGGAGAGCTGGCACCCACGTCCGGGTAAACATTTCCCTGCTACCACTCTTACTCTTTAAATAAACAGCCAGGGGGAGGAAAAACTTACCCAGACTGCCAAGAATTCACATACCTGCTGCCCAGGGCCCTGCTGGGGACCTTTGCCCCACCCCCTACCCTGAATCACTGTACCCTACCACATACTCGTCATTGAGGCCACATCTCCGGCTGGTGGGGTTCCCATACTTCCGGAGGGTATCAGTGAGCTCTTGGTAGAGGGTGTCTCCCAGGCTGCGTGGGATGCCCTCCCAGGCCAGGATAAGGATGACAATCACGGCATTCTGGCAGTGGTGGCCTGCCCGATGCCGCACCAGGCAGAGCAGCTTCTCCTCCAGTGTGTGCCTGCGGATCACCTGCAGGGACATTAGGCGGCACCATTATCTGCTTGAGCCACAATGCTTCACTGCTACACAGACCTGGGGGTGCCAATCTTTAAGGTAGTGTCCCACAAGTGTCATCCTGGTGACAGCAACCACACAAGTTAAGAGATCATTATAATTAAGGAATGAAAAATGCTGAAAAGCTGTAAATAGCAAAGTTGAAGATATTGGTGTCTTAACATAGTTTTAGAGGTTAAAAAAAATACAGAGGTAAAATTGTAAGCCAAAGGCTGGGGAGACAACTCAGTGGCATAAGTGCCTGCCTGGCAAGTGCAAGGTCCTGAGTTTGATCCCCGGTACCAAACAACAAAACAAAACAAAATTGTAAGCTAAAATATAGCTAGAGATTTTTACGTTGTCCTAAAACATTTGCAGAGAAAATGCAGCGTATCATATGTTGTTAGTTTATAAAAAGCAAGGGACTCGGCACTGTCTGTGGAAGACAGTTTGTGGTTCCTCAGAAAGTGACAGAATTAACATACAAGGTGTGACTGGAAACTATGGTGGGTGTTTGAATAAATAATTGATTATAGTAAAAGACACATTGCCATTAATCCCCTTTAAAACATTCCCCCTCACTTCAAACACACTTATCCCATCATTCTTGCCACTTTCTGAAGCAGTTCTAGAGGTCCTCTTTCATGACAGTCTTTAGTTGTGCTATCCTGCCTACTTCAATGTCCTGCACTGGTTCGAAACATTAACATCTCAAGATCATTTTGACAGAGGAAAAGCCACAAGTCCACAGTGCCAGATCCCATGAATGAGGTGGATGGGGCCACATGCTTGCTTTTTTCCCTGTCTGTGAGGCTGAACTTTTAGCCTCTGTACTGAGTTACAACTCCACCCTCTTTCTAAATTTTAAAATTTTGAGACAGGGTCTTACTTGTTTATTAAAGCCACTAAGTGACCCAGGTGAGGCTCGAATTTGCAATGTCCCTGCTTCAACCTCCCAGAATACTGGGCCACCACGTCTGCTCACACCACAATGTTTTTCCTGCCTTTCTGCTGGATGGCACTTGGCAGCAGCATTCCCTGTATACTCAATCATATAAAAAGAGGACTTCCAGAACTGTAAGAAAGGTAAGAATGATGAGATAAATGTGTTCAAAGTGAGCATGAATATTTTACAGGAACTAATGGCAATGTGTCCTTTAGGGTAAAGAAGTTTTTAAATACATTTAAATATTTACCATATATTTTGACCACCCTTTGTATAATCCAGCAATTCTATGTCTTACAATGTACCCAAGAGAACTAAGTGCAGGAACTCAGATACATATGTATACATACATATGTATACATACATATGTCATTTATAGTGTGATTCACCGGATGTGGAAATGACTCAAGTGTCTATCAGATGAACAGGTAAACAAAATATGGTATCTATGTATACAACATAATATTAGTTGGCCATAAAAAAGAATGAAATTCTGGCACATGAAACGTAGCTGAACCCTGAAAGCATTAAGCTGAGTGAAGTAAGTCAGACACAAAGGACAAATATTTTATGATGCTGCTCATATGACATGCCTAGAATAGAATCATAGAGACAGAAAGCAGCTTAGAGGTTATCAGAGGTGGGGGAGGAGGAAATCAAGAGTTACTCCTAATGGGTAGAGTGTTTCACTCGGGGATAACGGCAAAGTCTTGGAATTAGACTACAGTGGTGGTTGGAGAACAATATAGATATGTTTAATACTATTGATCTGGACCCTTAAAATGGTTAAAATAGCCAACTTTATGATACATGTGTCAATTATGATATATACACATATACCATAATTTTAAAAAATGGCATACCAAAGACTGTTGAATTGTGCACTTTAACTGAATAATAAAGTCTGTAAATTATTAAGAAAGTTGTTTCAAAAACTGGCTCTGGGCCTGGCACTGCTCTGCTGCTCAGGACCTTGACCTGCCCTCATTCAGGTTCTGATGCCCTCCGCACACACAAGGATGCATCGGGACGAAGGTCCTGGGAACTGGGCAGTGTGGAGGCTGAATCTCCCCCACAGGACCCCACGTAACTGCAGCCATACGCAAGGAGGGCGCCAAGAGCAGTGGTGGGCTGAAGAAGATGGGGGAGAGGCAGGCAGCAGGACAAGGCTATAAGGGTCTTCAGGGATCTGTACAAGCATGTCAGCAGGGTCTTACCAAACCGCTTCACACCCTGGAAAAAGGGGAAATGCGTGGGAAAATGAAGGGACAGGGAAGCCAGCTGGGAGATCCTAGCGTAACATAAGCAAACATGGATGAAGCCCTGAACTATGGCAGTGGGCAATGAAATGAAAAATAATAAGTTCCAGAGACATCTGGGTGAAAAGTGACTTTGGGACCACCTGCGCTGAGGGACTGGGCAAAGTCCTGGTAACTTCTACATTCTGAGGATTTGGAGACTGGTGTGGTGTCAAGTGGAAGGGTGGAAGTGTCCTGGGGTCAAGTGACTGCATACCTGATCAACTATTTCCACTAGGCTTCAGCAGAGGGGCCTGGAGCTCAGGGGACGCCTGCACTGCAGAAGATGTGGTCGCAAGTGCTCCTAGGCAGGAGCTGCGGTACAGAAGGGTAGCCGAGCTGGCAATACCAATGAGGAAGTGGGCCTGGTGCCAGGCCAGGCAGTGATGTGGGCCACAGCAAAACGAGGATATCCACTGATCCCAAAGGGCAGGAATTTTACAGGAAAAAAATAAAAATACAGAATTTTACATGAAATTCCCCCCTTTAAAAACATGAGCACCACGTTCAGGTTTTTTTTTTTTTTTTTTTGCTGTGGTGGTGAAATATACACTGCATGTAATGTACCATTTAAGTGTATGCTCTGGCGGCATTAGGTACATTCACACTGCTGTGTGACCGGAACCATCTCCAGAACATTTTCACCTTGCAAAACTGACATTTTAGGGGCCGGGGAGATGGCTCAGTGGAATAAGCACTTCCCTGGCAAGCGCAAGAGTATGAGTTCAATTCCGGGTTCCGCCAAAAAAACCCAAACAAACAAACAAAAAAACCTGACATTTTACTCGTTAAACACCTAACTCTCCCTTCATCCCTCCTGATAGCCTGTGGCAACTGCCATTTTACCTTTTGTCTCAATGAATTTAACTCCTCTGAGTACCTCTGACATCATATAAAATCTGTCCTTTTTGTGATTGGTTTGTAATGTCCTCAAGGCACATCTGTGTCAGATAGTATGTTCTGGAACTTCTTTCAAACTTTTTTTGATGTTGTTGTTGTTGGAACCAGGAATTGAACTCAGACCCTTCCACTTGCCAGGGAAGCGCTTATTCCACTGAGCCATCTCCCTGGTGCCTTCTTTCAAACTTTTAAAGGATAGTTTGCATACTAAAGGAAATCTGTCTGACCAGGAATTCTTGCTTTGAGGCAAGGTGATGCTGGTACCTCCTTGCTGAAGGAGTACTATACTTGGAGGTACCACACTTGTATTATGTTTAAAACTGTATTTTGGAAATCATCAATAAGTTGTTAAGTAATATATCATATTATAACTCCCTGTCACTGTCTGGCTCCCCACAGACTGAGCTGGACATGTCATGGGCCTCAGCACATGCCTGTGGACACTGGTAAGACAGTGGTCCTGTGGTTAGGGTGTTCAAGGCACTATGGTTAGCCTTTGCTTACTGCCTAAAGTCCCTGCTGATTAAATGCACACATGGGTCATGTGTTCAGAGCATACAGTGGGACACCCAACCAGCCAAAGTTGTAACTAAGGCTTTGTCATTTTGGCTTCTCAAGTGGCAAATGCACAAATGTTATTTGGCACAACAGACAGCTTCTTAAGGCCTCTGAACCAAGTCTATGTCTACAACTCAAAACTTGAAAAAAGCAAGGTGGTCTGTGGTGACATTCCTCTGATGGAGCCCAGGAGGGTATAACACACAAAAATGTAAAATCAAAGGCCAAGGAGAGGCAAAAACACACCAACCCATAAGCACCGCAATGTGAACGGTTCACATCTTGTGGAAGAATGGTTTTCTCTGTGCAGGAATTCCCTGAGCAGGAACTAAGGGCAGTAAACACCTCACAGAAAGCAAAACCTACCCTCCCACAGAGGGCTTGGTTTTAGCCTCAGGGCCTTTCTGATTCCTCCTCACCATACCATGATAGGCCTTTAGATGCCTGCTTTCTGACCTCTGCAACCTTTACCTCTGCTCTCTGTCCCAAGATGCACGTATCAAGCCTGTTTCTGCTGGCCGTAGTGTGCACGTCTGCATTTACCCCTGGGCCTCTGAATATTCCTGGGCACTCCCTCCTTCCCATGTTTGGCACCTTTCTTTCTTTCTTTTTTTTTTTTTTTT